>RDRW01000449.1:0-190000 GCA_007896445.1 Puccinia hordei
CAGGGGAGTGGGGGGGAGAACAGAAATTTCCTGGGCGGTTCTTGCAGAAGCGGGACTGGCAGACGGTACCACAGATGTTGTAGAGTTGGAACCACCTGATTCAACAATAAATAGTCAGCTCCCAATAAAGCAACTTTTTCCAGAAAAACTAAGACCCACCTTGAGCTTGATCATGGTTTGGGTGGAAAAGAGGGGAGCAGGCAGGTCATTTGCAGAAGGCAGGAAATCAGGGGGAAAAGCTGATGAGTTACAGTTTGTCAGCTCTCAAAAATATACATTACAAGAGACAGTTAGACCTACCTTGAGCAGTATGTCAGTCATTTGAGGGACAACAAGGAAGCCAGTGGATCAATTGATGTAGGTAGTTTCCCGGATGGGGCAGGTGGACTTGATGAGTCAATCAGAGAATTGATTTCGACAGCGGATTGGTTAGTTTTGTTGTCCCAGTAGTATGTGGGCTGGGTGACGGACGGGTTGCTGGGTATTGATGCAGACGGGGTTTGCTGGGTATTGATGATGGTGTTGGATTGGTTGGGGGGCATGCCAGTTGTTGGAGTAGATTTGTCAGCTTTCTGAACTCTAATCCACTTATTGTGGCGTGTACAGTAAGGACTAAAAAATAACTTACACTTAAATAGTGTAATAAACAATAACAATAAAGATAAATACTCAAGTTTTATAAAAACACTAAGTACAGCAATATAACAGGTTTTACCCTGCTGCTGCCAAAACTTCTGTTGAATGAGTAATAACTCAGAAGGGCTAACCAGATTTTATACATGGTTCTTCCAATCCAATTAAAAGTGTTTATTGATTGGGGGGGTTTGTGTTTGAGGAATTTTAACTAATGAAGATAGTAAATAAATAAAGGCCAGTCCTCCTTACTTACAGGAGAAGGTGAGCGCCTTTGTAGCTTATAATAAGTTATCTATGTAGGTTAAAATTGATGGGGAGTAATCTTCATTTTCAGTGAAGAACACTCCTTCTTAATAATAAAATAAATATTATTTCACAAGCTTCTTTGAAGCAGTGATCAGGGCAAGATCACCAGGGGGAACTGAGCACCCTGTTTTTATCTGATGTGAAATATGGTGTCATTCCTATGTGGAATGACCCCATAATTATTTCACAATGAATGGCTTAGGGGGAAAAAATTATTTCAACGTTAAAAATAATTTTCACTAAGAAGTGCTTGTGAATAAATTTTCTAGGGACCAAAGGCTTGGAAAGCGCTTGCCCTGATTGATCAGGAATGTAAAAATCACATGTACTTATGTATTTAATACATACAAATAAGTTATGTAATTAAATACATATGTAATCTTATAGTATATATTACTATGGGTTATGCTGGGATTTTCCATAATTTTCAAGCAAAAAACTATACCAATATATGGTTCTTTCATCCATTTATGCGTGTTTGAAAATTAATTTGCCAAGGATTTTCTTTAATTAAATTTCCTTGGATTTTTGATATAAAAAAATAGATATAATTTTTAAATAATTTTATTATTGTATTAAGACGTGTGGTCATGAGTGTGGCTTGAACACAGAGCCTTATGTATCAACCAGATATTTGTAGGCTTTTTCTTAACTTTTAGACTATATACCAATTGTTAAAAAACATTTAAGTATAATTTCTGTTATAATAAGAAAATCTAGTAAATAAATAAAATAAAAATAAAATAAAATAAATAATAATATAATGAAATATTATTAATTATTCAGCTTGCAGTTTCAAGTGTTACATAATGTATGTATATCTTGTGGCTGACAGAGTTCCTGCTGTAATGTATAGGAGGTTGTTGATTGGGGTTGGTGGGTGGGAGGATTGTTTCATGCCTGTTGAAGGGTTATTGGTGGATTTTTTGTAGTTGGAAAAGTTTGGATTGAGTTGGCCAGTGACTGGGATGTGAGGAAAGGCTGTACTATTGTTATATGAGGCAGTTTTGGGATGATTGGTGGGGGGAAGGTTGTTGTATCGACTGAATGATGGTATTTGGTGCCCCATATGGGGTGCAGGTTGGCCGTGATTTGGAATGGTGAGGCCATTGAGTTTGACGGGTATGCGGGGTGGCCCAGGTTGGTGAAGCTGGGGTGTTGGTGTGTGCTGGGGTGTTGGTGTGTGCTGGGGTGTTGGTGGGTGGGGGTATTTGTGATTGGGACAGCATTGTGTAGGTAATTGGGGAAGCGGGGAATTGATCAGACGTTTGAGGGGGGATGTGGAGTTGGATGGGGTGTGGAACCAGGGGTTGCCCAAATGGAACTGGTGGTTGCGGCTGATGGAAGCAGGAGGAAGGACTGTGTGAGCAAGTTATTTAAGTAGAAGCAAAGTAGAAGCAGTGGGCTGTGTGTGCTTACATGCTGTGCCAAGTGAGACTGGGTGACATTAGGCTGACCACTGGCATGCGTTATTGCATTATGGTATTGGGGGTGCGGCTGATTGTGGACACCATATGGGTTGAGAGATACGTGGTAGAGGAGGTTTTTGACATTTTCTGCTGTAAATAACGGCCAGCGTGAGTAATTTTGATGATATTTACTTTGATAGACATGCACGTACACTGCTGGAGTAATAAAAGTTTATGCAAAGAATACTTGCTGATATCTGTGCGTTCAGAGGAACAAGAAGAAATAATCAGCTGGCATGAAAATGAAGATGTGGAGAGATTAATTGGATCTGAGTGGAAGAGCATCAAGTGCTGGTGTGCCCGTCCGGGGCTTGGACAAGGGGAATGGGGCCCTAACATGTCAACCTTGGGCGGCTGGAAGGGCCAAAAGGGCCTAGGGGCCTTTTTCAAGGATTGACAGCTGGAATGAGGCTCCCTACAGTTGGCTCCTTTTGGCCAGTCATAGTGGCCCTGTTGGCCCCTTACTAGGCCCTTTGGAGCTTGTCCCACTGTCAATACAGGGCCTAATGGGCCCTGATTAAATTTTTGGGCTTTTTTTTTATCATTACTTTTTTTTTTTCTTGTTTTTATTTATTTATTTTTATTTTGTATTTTTTTTTTTCTTGTTTATTTATTTTATTATTTTATTTTATTTTATTTTTTATTTTATTTTATTTTTATTTTTTATTTTTATTTTTATTTTTTTTTTATTTTTATTTTATTTTTTTTTTTATTTTAAGTTTTATTTTTTATTTTTATTTTTATTTTTATTTTTGTTTTTTATTGGTTTAAGTTTTATTTTTATTGTTTTTTATTATTTTTTTTTTATTTTTATTTTTATTTTATTTTTATTTTTTTTTTTTTAGTTTCTTTTTCTTTTATTTTTATTTTTATTTTATTTTTATTTTTATTTTATTTTTTATTGTTTTATTTTTTCTTTTCTTTTTTTTTCTTTTTCGTTTTCTTTTTATTTTTATTTTTATTTTTATTTTTATTTTTTCTTTTTCTTTTTATTTTTCTTTTTTCTTTTCTTTTTAGTTTTCTTTTATTTTTCTTTTTATTTTTCTTTATTGTTCTTTTATTTTCTTTTATCTTTTCTTTTTACTTTGTTTTCTTTTCTTTTCTTTTATTTATGTTATTTTTCTTTTCTTTTCATTTTCTTTTCTTTTAGTTTCATGTTCTTTATTTTCTTTTTATTTTTTTTATTTTTTTTATTTCTTTTTATTTTATTTCTTTTCTTTATTTTTTTTTATTTCTTTTCTATTCTGTTACTTTTCTTTTTGTTTTATTTTAGATCGGTTCCCGGAGGGGACAGAGCGGAGAGGGGACCAAAGTCCACGGAGCGGCCGCGGCAGGGGCATTGATATTTGCACGCCCATCGGCGCACGCCCACGCCGAACGCACGCCGATAAAAAGAAAGGCGTGTTCCCCGCCCACGCCTTTTTTTTATCGGCGTGCGGGCTGCACGCCCATCCTTGGGCGAGGGCACGCCTGTAGATGAGCGTGCCTGCTGCACGCCCATCTACAGGCGTGCAACACTGCAGGCGTGCAGTCGCACGCCCCCCCTTCAGAAAAAGGCGTGCGGCTCGCCCGCCCCGTCAGAAAAGGGCGTGTGGGTCGCACGCCCTTTTTATGTGTATAGGCAGGGGCGTGCCCCCTGCCTATACACAAAAAAAAGGGCGTGCGACCCACCGCCCTTTTATGTGTATAGGCAGGGGGCACGCCCCTGCCTATACACATAGATCGGCGGACCGCCGACCTATGTATATAGGAAGGGCGTGCCCCATTCCTATATACATGCTGATGTCATGCGTACAAAACATTGTACGCATGACATCAGCATGCGCCCACCCGCCCCCTCCCCCCATCCTTTGCCGATCGGCCCTCCCCCCCCCCCGCCTGAAATCCCTCCCCAACCACCACCTCACCGACCCCACCACCCACCCTCCAGACCACCTACCCGTTTCCGACCCACCCCCACCCACCCAACCCAGCCTCGCCGACCGCCGACTCAAGCGGCCGGAACGACCCAGCCGCCCAAAAACCTCAAGCCAGCCGCCGACCACCTCAAGCCAGCCGCCAGGACATCGACCAGTAAGTCGATGTCCCCCCCGTTCCCCCCCCCTTCCCCCGTCCCCCAATCCTCCGCGCCCCCCCGTCCCCCCTGCCCTCACCCAAAACCCCGCCCGCTCCTGGGCCAGCTGGGCCTGGCCCAGAGGGGCCAGATGGGCCAGCTGGGCCTGGCCCAGAGGGGCCAGATGGGCCAGCTGGGCCTGGCCCAGAGGGGCCAGATGGGCCAGCTGGGCCTGGCCCAGAGGGGCCAGATGGGCCAGCTGGGCCTGGCCCAGAGGGGCCAGATGGGCCACCTGGGCCTGGCCCAGAGGGGCCACATGGGCCACCTGACCTGGCCAATATAGGAAGGGCGTGCCCCTCCTATATACATGCTGATGTCATGCGTACAAAACATTGTACGCATGACATCAGCATGCGCCCACCCCCCCTCCCCCCATCCTTTGCCAATCGGCCCTCCCCCCCCCTCCTGAAATCCCTCCCCAACCACCACCTCACCGACCCCACCACCCACCCTCCAGACCACCTACCCGTTCCGACCCACCACCCACCCAACCCAGCCTCGCCGACCGCCGACTCAAGCGGCCGGAACGACCCAGCCGCCCGAAAACCTCAAGCCAGCCGCCCGACCACCTCAAGCCAGCCGCCAGGACATCGACCAGTAAGTCGATGTCCCCCCGTTTCCCCCCCGTTCCCCCCAATCCTCCGCGCCCCCCCGTCCCCCTGCCCCTCACCCAAAACCCCGCCCCCCGCTCCTGGGCCAGCTGGGCCTGGCCCAGAGGGGCGATGGGCCAGCTGGCCTGGCCCAGAGGGGCCAGATGGGCCAGCTGGGCCTGGCCCAGAGGGGCCAGATGGGCCAGCTGGGCCTGGCCCAGAGGGCCAGATGGGCCAGCTGGGCCTGGCCCAGAGGCCAGATGGGCCAGCTGGGCCTGGCCCAGAGGGGCCAGATGGGCCAGCTGGGCCTGGCCCAGAGGGGCCAGATGGGCCAGCTGGGCCTGGCCCAGAGGGGCCAGATGGGCCACCTGGGCCTGGCCCAGAGGGCCACATGGCCACCTGGACCTGGCCAAAAGGGGCCAGATGGGCCAGCCAAAAGGGGCCAGATGGGCCACCTGGGCCTGGCCAAAAGGGCCAACTAGAACCAGTGGCCCCTATGGACACATTCAAGGTGTGAATGTGCCACTAGGCCCCCTTGCAAGCCCCCCCTTGCACCCAAGGCCCAGGAAAAATGTGCAAGGGACACATCTTGGCCTAAAGGGCCCCGGGAAATGCCCACAGATGCATATCAGGCCCCAAGTCCCCCGTCTAAGCCCCCTACACACCCCAAAGTGCCCCCCCAAACCCCCCGCAAGGGCTGATATTCCCCTTTCTCATATTCTCACTGCAAAAGGTACTTAATTCCAGGAGCAGCAGCTGACATCTGTTTTACTTTGCAATCCAACCAACAGCAACACTGTTTTCTCCTCCTCCATCAAGCTTTAGACGTATTTCCACGCAACAACAATGTCTGGTAGTCATGAACAATCACGTAAGTTCTGTTTCCTCATAAGATGTATGACAATAAACCTCCTGCTTACCACTTTCCACCCCAAAACACTGCAAATCAGTTTGGACTTCTGGCAAAAATGCACTGAGCTTGCTCAGCATCCCGCATGCAGTCCCGAGGAATACAAGTATCTGGAAGTTCTTGCCAACAAAATAAAAGCCGAATACGAGCAGTCAGACGATGAGGGTCATGAGTCCTCAACTCGCCCAGCTCCAACAAACACGTTTGACCCCCCAGCTAGCCAAACCATCCTACATTCCACTCCTAACGTCAACCAACCACCTCCTAACCTCAACCGATTCATTCCTTGGTTTCCTGATCTTCCCAAAGACCTCCCACCACCTCAAACAACCGCTCCACAACTGTCAGATTTTCTCTCAGCAAACAATGCGGCACCAACACTTCATCGCACACCAGAACCCACTCGAATTAACAACATACCAGCTCAATGGGACAACGAACCCGCTCCATTTGACAACGGCTTGCCCAACGTTATGAACCCGGCATATGGCCCCATCTACCCAATAAGAACACCCAGGCGCAACAGCAAAGGCGAAAGCACCTTTCTCACCACCTCTAATGAGGCTTTCCTTGATGGTATAACTACCGCCATGGAATCCCAAAATGCCAAACGAGCCTTGCATAACTTATCACAAAACCGTGATGACAATATAAACGAACCCGGATGCCGAGGGGGAAACCGACCCTGAAGAATTGGGAATCAACCCTCCAGCCTCACAAGACTCTTTGCCGTACAACCATCGTGCAGCCCCACACCCACATTCCACTATCGTTGAAAGTCACCCACGCCGGGCTCGCTACCGCTATCCAACTGCAATATTTGTTGATCCTACGTCCAATGATCCTACATCCAAAAAATCCCGGCATCACACCCCAAGTCCAGACAATCCTCCCTCATGTGGTGGAAGCCCAGTCCCTCAACAGGGCTCCTCTACCTCTCATCAACAGATTGTGCGTATCGACCCAAGGGAAACCGGCCCAAACTTCCCAAGCCACCTATTCACTCCTCACCCAACTGTCCTAACGGCCGAACACTTGAAAGGCATGAAGTTCTCCCGCACCGCAACCACTAGTGCAGTGCACAGTTCCAGTTCATTGCCCAGCTCCAGTTCAAACCCCAGCAAGAGGTCAACAGGCCCTCCTCGCCCTGCAAGGTCCACACGGGATGCATGTGAGTCATCCCCCTCTCCTCTAAACATTAAACACTTCTCAAACTCATGTCTGTCTGTCTGTTGCAGCTGTGGAACTATTTTTACCAGGCCCACTGCTTCCAAGATCAGTGGTAGAAAACTTGAACAACGATTTGGCGCGTGGCATTGCATGGTCCCTCACATCAGCTGAGAAGATGATAAAGAACATCGCCTATGTCCTCAATCACCTCCCCCATATGCTCTCTCGTCATGGCCCAATGGACCACAATTTCAAGGAAAGAGTGTGGCGGGACGTTACAATAACTCTGGCTGCTTGCAAATCAGGTAATTCTCCTATTTACTATCTATTTATTTAAAATGACACTGACCAATTTTTGTGGTGCGGTTAAGAAAAAATCCTCCACCCTGCTACTTCAATGTCTCTGATCACTCATGACATGATCAACATGGATCAGATTGAAGTTGTCCGGGCCAACAAAAGCAAGACATAACCAACCAAACTCAGGTACACACACTGGCCTCAACATGGCATCATTCATCTCTCCTCCTGACACGGCATACCTCCGACTCAAATCTGCTTTACATCAATGCTGGGCTTTTCGTCATCTCGAACAGCAGGGCGCCCAATGGGAAACCCTTCCACTAGATACAACAAAGGTCCACTCTGCTCCCTGGGGCTTCCAACGAACCTACGAGAACCTGGGGACATTCGATGCCAATTCACCAAACCTTGGCGGCCTCATGCTTGTGTCACAGCACCTGGTGGGGGCAATGTCAGCTCTGGCGTATATCTGCAGCTTATCCGACTTTACCCGGCCACGTCCAAAGCATACAAGGACGGATGAGTGCTCCAAAGGAATACACCCTCTCAGATCCAGATGCTAGCTGGTCTGCTCGTTTTTGGTCCAACATCAGTCTTCACATTCAACAGACAGACTGCCAGCAATGCCAACGCTTCAGCCTTGCTAGAATTTGGGGCCAAAGTCCTTAAACAAAGGTGGATGGTGGTATTACTCTCCCAATGCCCCACCAAACTTTAGACAATCTTCGTATATATTTTCTGGACTTCTTGTGTGCTATGGGCTTCAATAAGATTGGTGAGAATGGACTCCCCCAAGTGGATTGGGAAAGAACCTACAAAGAATTTCACCACTACTTTGCTACTCACCACCTACTCCACATTTTTCTCAAGATATAGAAATAGCTTTGTCCAACTATCACTTCTGACTTGTATGGTATTTAAATCCTATCCTGTGTCTCCAGCTCTACATGTTGCATGTTCTATTGATCACTTCCATCCAAATGATACATTATTTGCCTTTTGGTTTATCTATTTCCTACATTATAGGTGTCAGTCTTGGTGTGCAACTAAAACTTATTATTATACATATGATATGATACTAATAACTGAAAATTGAATTAATGATCAGTTAAAAGTATGATTACCTAACTTTATGCTTACATACTCATATACATATGCTTACCCCCAATTTCCAGTCACGGAAATGAGGTGTTGTGTAAATTAGGGGAGATAGTATAAATACAATGTGTTGTACTCAAACCCTGTGCACTGCAGTCCGCATACCTTGAAGTTCAACCCGTGTGACTGAAAGCCCGCGCCAAAGTTGGAATGTAAGCCCCCGCGCAAGCATCAGGCCCCTTACAGGCTCTCAGCTTGGCACGCGGACTGCAAAGTCATCCAAGGTACACCCAAAGTAACAAAAACACGCCCAATTAACTTCATTACATAAGTTACACATGTAATGAAGATTAATGGCGACTAAATAAATGATTATACCAGATTGTATTATTATTTAGACATATAAATAAAATTATATTGACTGAACAAACAGTACAAATAAAACTGCGGCTTATTATAAAATACAAATAAGCCACTAGTATTAATCTATAACAACCAGTACTAATGTACTACAGACTGGAAGTCAAATAAATAAATAAATAAACTAATAAAATCAATTGGTGACGTGGATTCAAAGCAGGGGCTGCTGACGCGTCACCAAGAAAGCAAAAATGGCCAAAATGTGGTCCAAATATCCCACGAGTTGGCCAATAATACCTACAGGGTCCCCAGAGGGATCTCAAGACTATTTAAGGAGGTCTTCAACCGCCCAAATAAAGCTCCTCATGCTTTTTTATACCCACCAACAACCTTACCCATGTATTATTAGATATACAACTTTTTAAAACAGGGTAAGCGTATTAGTAGTTATTAGCCCTGTCTTCCCCAACAACTCTACAGTGACCATCCAGCTCCACCATCCACCCATCAAAGCGCCCAAAACTGTCCAGTTTCACCCTGAATATGGCCAAGATCCCTCAAGGTTTATTACTAGTAAGTAATAACCCTTTTCTTGGAGATATTCCCCACTTACCTTTCCTGGTATTAAGCCACCCCTGTGTCAACAGGCCCCAGTGTTCCAGGCACTTAAATCCTCTGCAATTTATTTGCAAGCACCTGAGAGAGATTTAAACCACCCCTGATTTATCAGGCCCCTATTATATTAAATTTATTTAATATAATTATTACCTTATTTTTCCTATTTTTCCTCTAAAGTTTACGTCACAATTCCCCCGTTTTATTTGGGAATTATAACCTTAAAACCTTACCCCAGAGTAATATCACTCTTTCCTTGTATCCTTGCACCACTTGTAGCTAGAAAGACTTGTTGTTGGCATCAAGGAGGCTGACAATATTCAGGAGTAATGTTGACAGCCATTACTCTACTTTGATTTATGGAAACAAATTTAATATAGTAATTACAAATCAGAGGAGGGGTGTTACATTGGCTTGCAAGTTTTGGAGTAAAGAAGTGTGGCTGGTTCAATGATGCTCAACCAACCAGCAGCTTGGCTCTTTGGAAATGATCTAGGTATGGACGGTGGAGGGAAAGGTACTAGGCCACGCTTGACTATAACATGTATCCAGTGATTCCCGTTAATTAGTGCAAGGTAGATTGGGCTGGCTGGTTTGGGGTCGGGTGCAACCGTTGAAGGGAGAAACGTCATGCAGCCAGCTGCTTGGTTTTTTTGTGAGGAACACCACTGGCCTATTGTATGCATTAGCCAGAATAGGACCACCATCAAGCCTGCCCAACCACTTGGAAGTGGGCACTGGTCCCTTGGGATTCCTCCACGTGAATGCTGTTGTAGATCTTCTCAAACATATCTGGTCCACCTAGCTTCCTTGTCCAAAGTGCCCTGTTGATGTGCAGCTCGTGTAACATGTCCAATCGCACTTGATACCACCCATTGTCTCTAGCATACGGGCCCTTGGGTTTTTCAGCAGCCATGCATGTGCCACACAAGAATACCCACAGTTGCCATCGCCTTTTGGGTTATAACTTGATTGGACATACTTAATGACCCAAGGAGGTAACTCCTCAACCTGGGGGAGATGAGGGCAAATTCAGCATAAGCACAAGAGTGTGAGTAAATTGCTTTGCTCTCATGAGTAATCATCATGAATTCACACTATGTTCACTTACTGATTTATCAGACATAACCTCTTTAGAGGCTTGAGCCAGTGTCCCTAAGGTGGGACCACTTTTTACAACCATACTTTCATCCTGAATTCAACCAGAAAAGCCAATCAGTTATAATGTTGACTCATTGAATGGGCTCATCCTAACCCTTGAATTTACCTCCAAAGTCGGTGGCCTGGGGGGGTCACTGGCCTGATAATCACCTTCCATATGGGACATAGGAATAGCATCCTGATTTGCCAAAAATACAACAGAACAATTAGGCGGATCACTATTAGGAGAATCTTGTTGGTTTGATTAAAGGGGCTTACCAGGGAAGTTGACATTGAAGTCCCGGCAAGAGGAATATCAATTGGATTGTCCTCTGCAAATTCACATGCATCTCCTTCAGACCCAAAGGGATCTCCATCACTGCCATCAGATTGATCAATGGATGAGTCTGGTACTCCACTAGATGACCCAGAATGACTGCCTTCTGCGGAGCTCCCTTTTGCCAAAGACATCTGACTCATTGCAGATGATACTGAGGGCTTTTCTTCCATACGGCGTTGGGACTTGGGCCGGTCGGAAGTGGGGGGACTTGCTTTCCGCTTATGTGACGTGCGGCCTGGTTGGTAGTCTTTGTTGGCTGCATACGTAGATGGTAGCTGAGACTTTGGAGGTCGGCCTCGTCGCTTGGCCACACACGGTGGGCTCTCATTTTCTTCTTCAGAAGATGTTGCGGGATCAGGAGCCTTTCTTGGTCGGCCTCGGGGTTTTGGGGCGGTCAGTCTGGCCAAGGTGGGCAGCTCATCAGGGTCTTCCATTGATGAGCTGCTATCTTGTTGCAACTCGTCTGTCCTTCTCCGGCCCGCTTGATTCTGACTGGTCCTTGCGCGCTGTTTGCCTTTGGCTGTCTGTGCCTTTTCAATCTGAGACTCCACGATTTCTGCCTGAGTAGGATCTCGGTTTGCACACGGCGGCTTCCATTCTTCTTCTTCCAAGGTTGATTTGGTTTGGACTTTTGTCTTATGGGGTCTGGCTCAATCAGTGGGACCACATGTGTGTTTGCAACAACTCGACGGAAATTCTTCATCAGTGCCGGCAAAGCTGTGGAGGGGTGAGATTCCAAGATCTCCTGCTTTAGCGCCTCAAAATCATCGTCAAAGTTATACGGCTCCTCATCAAGGTTCTGTAATTTAAGCAAGGTCAAACAGGATTAGCCAATGGGTTATGGAGGAGGGGGCAGATTTATACACTGACTGGTCCATCAGGGTTGTAACACAATTGCCACTGGGGATGAAAGTCTGCTGGTTCCACATCACCCTTCTCTTCAAGCAACTTTTCAATCAAGTGTGCACATGGGACCCCCATTCCCGCATTGAAGTTCCCCGTACACTGCCTGACCGGATCATCACGTTTGGCCTTCTTCATTTTCAAGTACTTATTGTACTCTCCGATTGCCAATTTGAGGGCATGGGTTGAGATCTTGGTGTGAAGAGGCTTGAAAACATTTGGGAGTCCGGATAGCCCTTTGATCCTTTCATGGCCAATGGTGACCTGTGCTTCGTCCAGTTGCCGGTCCACAGCTGATGAAATGGTCAGGAAGAGCGTAGCAAAGTCAATCTTGCCAGATGTCACGTATGTTTTGAGCCAGCTATGAGCTGATTCACCTCTAGATGACGTCAGATTCCCCAAGTGCGGGGTTTTCCCAGCCCATGCAGCCATGAATTGTTTGCGACAGGGCAGAACATGGTTCTGAAGGTATTCCAGAACATTTGCTCGTTCCCTGAGGTCCACCTGAAGCTTTCCCCAAGCTGTGTCAAATGAGGGTTCGTCCGGTGCGTATGTAACCTCGTGCCATAGCTTCATGAAATTTGTCCATTTGTCTGCCTCGGATGCAAAAGCCTGTTTGCAGTTGGTGACAATGTTCCGATCAATGTGCCAGGCGCATAGGTTGGAGGTTGCATTTGGGAAGTGCTCCGCAATTGCATTTCGGAGAGCCACCTCTTTGTCCGTCACAAAGACCTTTGGAGAGCTCTCTGGTTCCCATACCGACCTGCAAGAATTGATAGGTGTATCTAAAATTACCATCAGATTATCAATCTCATACTAAAAAAGACAATCACCACACTCACTTCAACTTATTCAGAGCCCAAGAGTATGCCGCATTTTTCTCATTCCTCATGAGACAAAATCCAATTGAGAACAAGCTGTTCGTGCAGGTCTGGCCAACAACATGCAGTAAGGGGTACTTGCAGAGGTTGGTCTTGTAGGTGCAGTCAATATTAACCACATGATGGAACTTGCGAGCAAGTAACATTGATCCAGGGTGCGCAAACCATAGGTAGAGGAGCTTTCCGTCATCATCGTAAACTTCATCGTGAACCCAGTTGAAGCCTTTGAGGCATCGTAGAAGATGGTTGATGGGGGTGTCGCCGGCCCTCCGCTGTATCTTCTGCGCTGCTTTTGTGTTGTAAATTGTCCTGTTTGTGACAAAGCGTCCCTCAGTCGTACTCAGCTGCCGGGCAATTGCCTGTGGTTGCAAACCAAGAGAGGCCAGTCGAGCCACCTCTGCTTGGCCCTCTGCCCCAAGTGTCTTGTGGATGGCCTCGTACTTGTGCTGGATGACATTGTGGTTGTGAGGGACAGTCTTGCTGCGGAGATCCCAATAGTCGTTTTCACGGTTCTTGGCACATGAACAGTGGCCCGAAATCTTGAAGGCGCATCCAACTCGCTTATTACGTGATTCACGAGCCCGACAGGAGTTCACGGTGGTAGTGTCTTCTCCAGCCAGTGAGCAGGCAAGGTAAATGTTCTTCCCCGCCTTGGATTTTGAGACTGCCAGCCGATAACCATGCTCGGTGGCCCATGTGGACACAAATTTCTTCAGATCGTCAACACAGGTGAACAGGTATTCAGGTGGAGGGTCCATTGGCTCTACGAAATTAATTCCCATGAGCATCCATTGGAAACAGTATGATAAATCAATGAGGCACTGACCTCCCACAGAGTAGTCAAACAATCTGACATCCTCACTGGTCAGTAGGGCTTTGGGCAAAGCATTTCCATCCGGGAGATTTGGGGGCCATCAACAAGTCATTGGTGTGGTGCGCAGATGCACTGGGATCTGTACAATAAAACATTGGTAAGAACACCGCAAAGGACTTTTCTGAGTGAAATCTACAATCACCTTGGGGAGTTTCCTCAGTCATTGGAGAGGGAACAGACATTTCCAGGGGGATTGGGGAGGGAACAGACACTTCCTGGGCGGTTCTTGCAGGAGCCAGGACTGCAGACGGTACCACAGATGTTGTAGAGTTGGAACCACCTGATTCATCAATAAATAGTCAGCTCCCAATAAAGCAACTTTACCAGAGAAACTAAGACCCACCTTGAGCTTGATCCTCATTGGTTTGGGTGGGAAAAGAGGGAGCAGGCAGGTCAGTTGCAGAAGGCAGGAAATCAGGGGGAAAAGCTGATGATTTACAGTTTGTCAGCTCTCAATAAATATACATTACAAGAGAAAGTTAGACCTACCTTGAGCAGTATTGTCAGTCATTTGAGGGAAAACCAAGGAAGCCAGTGGATCAATTGATGTAGGTAGTTGCGCGGATGGGGCAGGCGGACTTAAAGAGTCAAGCAGAGAATTGATTTCGACAGCGGATTGGTTGGTGTTGTTGTCCCAGTAGTATGTGGGCTGGTTGACGGACGGGTTGCTGGTTATTGATGCAGACAGGTTGCTGGGTATTGATGGCGGGTGTTGGATTGGCTGGGGGGCATTCCAGTTGTTGGAGTACATTTCCTGCTGTAATGTATAGGAGGTTGGTTGATTGGGTTGGTGGGTGGGAGGAATGTTGGACGTCTGGTGCAGGGGGATTGCTGGATTGGTGTAGTTTGGAAAGTTTGGATTGAGTTGGCCGGTGACTGGAATGTGAGGAAAGGCTGTACTATTGTTATAGGAGGCCATTTGGGATGATTGGTGGGGGGGAAGGTTGTTGTATGGGTTGAAAGATGGTATTTGGTGGCCCATATGGGGTGCAGGTTGCCCGTGATTTGGAATTGGAAAGGCCATTGAGTTTGACGGGTATGCAGGGTGGCCATGGTTGGTGAAGCTGGGGTGTTGGTTTGTGGGATTATGTGTGATTGGGGGTATTGAGGATGCGGCAGCATTGTGTAGGTAATTGGGGAAGCTGGGGAATTGATCAGACGTTTGAGGAGGGATGGTGGAGTTGGATGGGGCATGGAACCAAGGGGGTTGCCCAAATGGGACTGGTGGTTGCGGCTGATGGAGGCAGGAGGAAGGACTGTGTGAGCCAGTTATTTAAGTAGAAGCATTGGGAAGTGTTTACATACATGTTGTGCCAAGTGAGACTGGGTGACATTAGGCTGACCACTGGCATGCATTATTGCATTAGGGTATTGGGGGTGCGGCTTATTGTGGACGCCATATGGGTTGGGAGATACGTGGTAGTAGGAGGAGTTTTGGCCTGGCTGAGACATTTTCTGCTGTAAATAACGGCCAAAGTGAGTAATTTTGGATGATATCTACTTTGATAGACATGCACTTACACTGCTGGAGGGTAATAAAAGTTGATGCGAAGAATACTTGCTGATATCTGTGCGTTCAGAGGAACAAGAAGAAATAATCAGCTGGCATGAAAATAATAATAATGAAGATGTGGAGAGATTGATTGGATCTGAGTGGAAGAACATCAAGTGCTGGTGTGCCCGTCCGGGGCTTGGACAAGGGGAATGGGGCCCTTGGATACCTATGTGGAGATATAAAGGGGACCTTTGGCCTAACATGTCAAACTTGGGCGGCTGGGAAGGGCACAGTTGGCTCCTTTTGGCCAGTCATACAGTTGGCTCCTTTTGGCCAGTCATAGTGGGCCCTGTTGGCCCCTTTACTAGGCCCTTTGGGGCTTGTCCCACTGTCAATACAGGGCCTAATGGGCCCTGATCAAATTCTTAGTTTTTGTTATGATCATTATCTTTTTTTTTTTTTTTTTTTTTTTTTTTTTCTTGTTTTTTTCTTGTTTTATTTTATTTTACTTTTATTTTATTTTTATTTTAATTTTATTTTAATTTTAATTTATTTTTATTTTGTTTTTATTTTATTTTTATTTTTATTTTATTTTATTTTTTCTGATTTTTTATTTGATCTTACGGGGGCACGGGGGCACGGGGGGCACGGGGGGCACGGGGAGCACGGGGGGCACGGGGGGGCACGGGGGAACAAAAGGAAAAATACCCACTTAGGGGTTCGTCTGGTTGTTCCGTGTCGGGTTGGTTGGCTGGCTCGCTTGGATCGGGTCGGGTGGGTCGGCTCGGCTCGTCTGGGGGGTTGGTGTGGAGGGCTGGCTGTGAGGAGGGAGGGGGGAGTGATCGTTTGATCGATTGAGCGAGGTGGTGGTTGCGGTTGAAATCCGCTGGGGGGGAGGGGGGGAGGGGGCAGGTGGGGGCATGCTGATGTCATGCGTACAATGTTTTGTACGCATGACATCAGCATGTATATAGAAAGGGGCGTGCCCCTTCCTATATACATAGAATCGGCGTGCAGTCGGCACGCCGATTCTATGTATATAGGAAGGGGCAGGCCCTTCCTATATACATAGGTCGGCGGTCCGCCGATCTATGTGTATAGGCAGGGGCGTGCCCCCTGCCTATACACATAAAAAGGGCGTGTGGGTCGCACGCCCTTTTTATGTGTATAGGCAGGGGGCACGCCCCTGCCTATACACATAAAAAGGGCGTGCGACCCACACGCCCTTTTCTGAAGGGGCGGGCGAGCCGCACGCCTGTTTCTGAAGAGGGCGTGCGACTGCACGCCTGCAGTGTCGCACGCCTGTAGATGGGCGTGCAGCACGCACGCCCATCTACAGGCGTGCCCACGCCCGAGGATGGGCGTGCAGCCCGCACGCCGATTAAAAAAAAGGCGTGCGGGGCACACGCCTTGTTTTTATCGGCGTGCGTTCGGCGTGGGCGTGCAAATATCAATGCCCCCGCGGCAGGTAGGAGAGGTGTCTGCGGAGCGCAGCGAGAGTGGGTGGTAGCCAGAGCCGGGATAGGAAACTACCTAGCAAGTTTCCCCCAACACTTACCACCTACCACCAACTCCAGCAGACGCCGGCCAGACCGAAATAGAAGATTTCGCACACTTTGCACAGACGATTTCGAACAAATTTGCACACGACAATGGACAACAGAAGACCCCCGACCAGTGACGAGCTGACAGTAGCAGCCACACTACTAGACCAGAAACGGAGACAAACAACCGGTGAACATCAAGAGTCAAGGGAAGGCCCCACCGGAACCACAAGGACGGACCCAACGAGTTTAGAAACCACGCCAGGGGTAAGAACAACAACAAGAGGAACGACACCACCGTTAACAGCAACGAATTTGGCGAGAACAGAACCCAACCCCCTAGGGGACATACTGGCGGCTTTAGGAGATACCCAAGGTAAGCAGAAGATCCAATTATCACTCCAGAAATCCCACACCGAGAAGGATGCCTCGTGAAAGAGATGCCCCCGAGAGGAAGTAAACAGAACTCAGAATATTGAGAAATCCACAAAGAAGAGAACCCAGGATGCCTCAGACGAGATGCCTCTGAGAGAGATGCAAGACAGACAAACTGACCTTAACACGTTTTAAACGTTGGCAGTCAACCGAACCGAGGATGCTGGGGAGACCCAAAGGGAGAGATCCAGACAATCCAAGGAACAATCAGCGAACCGAGAGAAAGATCAATCTTTCCTCCTACAAGCCGCCAGAATGGCGATGGAAAGGGGTGCCCAAGCGGAAGCGGACGCCTTACTCAGGTCACTCGCAACCCTGTTTCCACCAACAGAGGAAGACGGACGACAAGCCAAACAGAACGGGGAAGCCAACACTCAGAGGAATACGCTGATGGTACCTGAAGTAGGACCTCAGGAAACGGTAGGGCCAATATTAAGCAAAGGAGGAGTCTCATTCATTGTAGGGGAAGTCCCCGATCATGCGTACTGCGGCCTCCCGTCCTTCTAAGATAAGAATGTGAAAGCCATGAAAGGATTGATACCGTTAACAATATTCAACCCGAAATGGCAACAGTAGGCGGCAGCACACCAAGCTGAGAAGAAAACAATTGATAAAAGTAGTACGGAAGAAAGAAGGTACACAGGCCACCCGGCACCAGGGGAATGGACCCAATTGTACGCACAATGGTCGAGAAACTACCAGAGTTTCATCGGGGCACTACAAGACGTGTACAGGTTCAAAACCATCTCAGAATGGTTCCGGATACATAAAGACAAATGCGATGATATCATGTGGCGAGAAGGGTTCTGCCCAGGTTTCCGTTACGACCTAGCAGTCAGGGCAAACACTTTCCAATGCGATATGATCAGAGGCAACAAGTCAGTCTTTGCTGATGTCTCCCAATATAGGAAAGAAATTGCATACGAGACCCTAGCAGAAGCGCAATGCAATGGGGAGATAGGATTCATCAATAATCCTTACCTAGCAGGGGGGAAGAAGGAAAACTTCAACCCGTACACAGGAATGGAGAAGTACACGTACACAAATCACCACACACGATCATACAACGACGGGAAAGGTAGAGTTAACGGGCAACCACAACAACCAAAACATGGCCGCCGTTGGGAACCGTACAATAGAGAAAGAGAAGACGACGGTTTCCGAGGACAAGGCGGAGGCGGCGACGGAGCCAGATATTGGGAGAGTCAAGAGGAGAAGGACCGGGACCCATATAGACATGACAACGATAACACGCTGTGGGAGAACTTATATACCAGAGGTGCAGCACTGAAGCTGAGCCCACAGCCGCGGGCTCAGTGGCAGACTGAGGCTGAGGTAAGGGGGTACCTACCAAATGTCATCGGACATTCCGCGGGGAAAAGCACGGGGCGCAGCATGTGACATTCTATAGTTGGCGCGGGCAATCGGTCAAGCGGACGAAGGCCGCTTCAGTATGCGCGACGTGATGGACCGGGCGGAACCACGGGGTTCGGGGCGCCAGGCCGCAAGCGGAGCGGGGGCAGAAGAAGCGGAGTCGTGCGCAGGGGAGCGACAGACGGCTGCGGGGGTCAACGGGGTATAGTAGTCGGGGACAGGCTGCGGTGTGATGCGGGATTGAGGAGACAGGCAAGTAGGGCTCCAGGGACAGTACCGGGGAATGCGGGACATGATTGGGGGGACTGTTGTATAAATAGAGGGTTTTACCAGGGCTGCAGGTTGGATCTTATCTTATCATCTTAGTAGATAGCTATCAACTACAGCGTATATAAGAAAACCTCATTTGTTTAGAGTTCTCTCAGCGATTATTCAGCGTGTGCGGACAAGCGGAACTGTGTAGGGCATCATCAGGACAACGAACGCAAGAGGAACGGTCCCCTTGCTGAGTATAAGGTGTTGCAGGGAAACCAGTTGACTATCCGCTGACAGTGTTTATCCCGCAGAGGAAATCAAAGAACCACCGGAACCAACCAGGAAGAAGGGCAACCTACCATTTCTGTTACCGAGGTCGTCTTTATTTCCACATATTGGGGGTCTGGCCGGGAAACTCCTTTCTGTTTCCAACCTGCGGACGGTTCAAGACATTTGTCTTTTTCTTTATTTTTTATATATCATTTATTATTGTTCAAGGATGAGTGGTTCTGACACTTATCTTCCTACGACTGCGTCGGGCGGAGCGTCCTCCTCCAAGTTCACCCTCCCTCCCGCCAAGTTCGTCCCTCCCCCTCCGAAGGGGGGAGGTCTGGGTACCTACGGCATCACGTCGGAGGTCAACATGGACGACGGAACGGAGGAGAATCAGAAGGGGAAGCAGGCGGCTGGTGAAGCGCCGGTAGGGGTGAGGAGGCAAGGGTTGGCGTCGGACCCACCGACGGGCGTCAAGATTTGGCCGCGGGATTTTCCCGCAGTCCGATTCAGTATCGATGCGGTTGATCAATGTTTGAGTTGTTTCGAATTGGCGGCGGAAACCAAAGGGGCGTCGGACGGCGACAAGGTTTGTCAAATCTTCAACTTCATTCAGTCCGAAGAAGAGTTGCGCGATGTGGAGGAAATGGAGGGGTACGAGGCGAAGAACTGGGAGCTTCTGAGGGAGGAGATGTTGGAGAAGTGGGGTCCGCGTCAGCAACGGTATTGGGAGGCAGATTTGGAGAATCTCGCGTCAAGCAAGGCGGCATTGGGTGGGGTCAACGATTGAAGGGCGTTCAATGAGTACGTCACTTCCTTTGATCGCATCGTGAAGTACCTTAACGGCAATGAGGTGACCATTGGGGAACCGGCGTCCGTCAAGCGGAGCTTCCTCAAGGGGCTCGCCACGCCGGTTCAGGAGCGGGTGCAGCGGAGGCTGTACGATCAGAACCTCATTCGGCGGTCGAGGGATGGAGGAACCCTGTTGCCCCAACTTGGCGTCGCTTAGGGGAGCGGTCCGGGCGTAGTTCGACATGATGGAGTTGGTGGCCGAGAATTCGGGAGTGGCAATCTTGAGCGGAATTGGGCCGGTGATCTCTTCCCGGAACACGGCGCCGGTGGCGCCTGCTGAAGTGGCGGAGTTGGCTGACACCTTGAAGGAGCTTTGTTTGTTCATGCAGAAGACGGTTCAACGGGAGTCGCAGCCCCAAGCGTCGGCACCGGCCGACGGTCAGCGGAGCGGTCCTCCGCGCGCGGGGCCTCCAGGGCTTCATTGCACTTATTGCGGGTCAAATACCCATTATATGTCTCGATGTCAAGAGTTGACGGACGACTTAAATGGTAGGCGGGTGAGGATCTATAACGGTGATTATTTCCTCCCTAGATCGCGTGAACCGATTGAGGCGGCCGTGCCGCGCGACGTGGTTCGTGCAGCGGTGGCAGGGCAGGGGGAGACGGTGGAAGGCCCGAAGGCGGAGGTCAAATCCTTGATGGGTATAGTTGTCGGGACGTCTGGATGGACTCCCCCGGCTGTCCAATCAGAGGTGTGGGCCATCCAATCCAATGAGGTGACGGCCCGCTACGGTGGGTACGACCGCATGGATGTGGATCCTCCAAAGAAGGGCAAGGCGAAGGAAGTTTCTCAGCCTGGAGGAGTGGCAGTGCCCACCGGGAAAAAGAAGGCGGCGGAGTTGGCCAAGCGCGCTCTGAACGGGGATGGCCCGCTGACTCTTTCCATCAAAGAATTGGCTTCGGTTTCCCCTCTAATGGCGGAAGAGCTCATAGCTTCTCTTAAGGAGAGTGCAGGCCTCAAGGCGGAAGGTAATCGGGTGGCCTTCGACGTGAGTTCAGCAGAGGCCGAACATTCGTGCCGACACCATCCGGAGGAGTTCCCGTCGGACTCCATCTCCTGCCCCCTTGGTTATGTTCAGATGACCATCGGGGACCAGCAAGTATGGGCAATGATCGACAGCGGGTCGATGGTCAACCTTTTGCCGGCGGAGGTGGCGCAAGACTCGGATCTTGTTACCCAACAAGCCAACATTGGCTTGCGAGGAATCGGCGGCCATGAGTGCAAGGTGGCGGGTGTGGTGGAGAGTGAGTGGGTGGAGGTGGCAAAGACCAGGCGGAGGGTCTCCTTCTTGGTGGTGAGGTCCGCCGAAGTCATCCTTGGACAGCCGTTTTTGTTTGCCTTCCAAGCCGGCCTTTGGTTCGATTTGGTCCGCAAGGAGGAGGTCCTTTCGGTGGCGGACTCCCGAGGGCGATGGTTCGCAACAACGATCTGTCGGCCATCGAGCGGACGATGGGAGACCCGGCTGGGGCCGGATGTGGGGGATGAGGAGTGCTGAGGGAGGGAGAAGCAGGAGGCTTCCCCCTTGGCACAGGGTTTTTAGGTGTCGGCCGGTCAATCCGCACAATGTCAGCTCTAGCATCGCGCGGACGGTCGACTCCTAAAGAGAGGGAAGGAATAGGGGATGATGGGGCGGAGGCAAAAGACCCAAAAGTAAGTCCTCCCAATTGTGCACCGCCAAGGGTTTCTACTACCTTTCGAAAAACCCTACCAAGTGCCACGTACGTGAGCAATTCCGTTTTGTCAGGCCATAGGCGGAGTTATCGGGAAGTCGGTCCGCAAGATGAAGTGGAGGTGTGGAGTGAGGGGATGGAGGAGGAACACAATGGAGCGGAGGCAAAAGGTGTAGAAGTAAGTCCTCCCAATTGTGCACCATCAAGGGTTTCTACTACCTTTCAAAAAACCCTACCGAGTGCCACATACGTGAGCGATCCTTTTCCGTCCGACCATAGGTGGGAATCTCGGGAGTTCGGTCCGCATCAGGCAACGGAGGTTTGGGAGGAGGATGGGGAGGGTTTGGAGAAGGGAATGGCGGAAGGTTCTTTTGGGGCGGGGGCAAATAGTGCAGAAGTAAGTCCTCCCAATTGTGCACCGCCAAGGGTATCTACTACGTTTCGAGAAACCCTACCTTGTGCCACGGTTGTGAGCAACTTGAGAGTCTTTGGTTTCCCAGTCCGCAGGATCTCAGCGGAAGAAGGCGTTGTTCTACGGAGGGTGGAATTGTACGGGGCAAAGTATAAGCCGGTGGCGCGGAAGGTTAGGCCGCGGAATGAGCCAATGCCGCAAAGCTTGAACTCACCGTTGAAGCCCATCCAGTGGGGGAGAGACCCCTATCTTACCCCACTTTGGGTGCGGCCTCCGGAATTCGTGCCGACAGAGCGTATCACGGATGAACGGATGGCGAGTCTCAACTTTGGACCTCCGGGGTGGGTGAGCCAGGAAGAGTGGAAGCTCTTAGCCCAGGTCGTCACTTTGCGGGCAAAGGCTTTGGCGTGTTCCCCTGAAGAGCGCGGGCTGTTGGACAGGGGAATAGGGGAGCCTTATTGGATTCCGGTGATGCCCCATGAACCGTGGCAGATCAAGCCAATTCCGGTTCCGGCGACCATTTGCAATACCTTCACGGAGCTGGTACGGGAGCGAGTGCGGTCGGGGTTGTATGAGCAGTCTTGCTCAAGCTACTCCAGCCCAATTTTTCCGGTGCTGAAACAGGATGGGACGAGTTTGAGGATTGTTCATGATCTTCAGAGACTGAATTCCGTTACCATTCTGGATGCACGGCTTCCTCTGCGCGTCGATGAGTTTGTGGAGTCCATGGCAGGGCGGGTTTGTTATGGGTTGGTTGATGTCATGGGCGGGTACGATCAGCGGGAATTGCACCCCAAGTCGCGGCCACTCACGGCTTTTGAGACTCGTTTGGGGCGTATGCAGCTGACTCGTCTTCCGCAGGGAGCCACCAACTCGGTAGCGGTGTACCAAGCGCAGATGGCGTGGATCCTCCAGGACGACTTGCCTCATCTTGTCCAGATCTTCATTGATGACGCGGTCAAGGGACCAAAGTCGGATTACGGCGGAACGGTCTTGGTGGACAACCCGGGCATCAGGCGTTTCATTTGGGAGTATGCGGTCACCTTGGAGCGGATCTTGTTCGGGATCGAAACCGCGGGCCTTACGGTTTCAGGGAAGAAGTTTGCGGTCTGCATTCCGGCTTTGGAGGTCCTCGGTCATGAAGTCTCAGTTCGCGGAAGGAGCATCACTCGGGCTAAGTTGAACAAAGTCTTGGAGTGGCCAGTTCCAAAAACCGTAACTCACATCCTTCAGTTTTTAGGGTTGTGTAGTTATGTGCGGATGTTTATCAAGCGGTTTGCGGAGATCGCAAGCCCGATGAGGCGGCTCACTCGCAAGGGGACTGAGTGGAAGTGGACCAAAGAATGTGATTGCGCGTGCACTCGGCTGAAGGAGATTGTTGGTAGGGAGATCACGCTCAAGGATCTTGATCAAGGGAAGGATGGAATTTGGTTGAAGGTTGACTCCAGTGAATTCGGTGCGGGAGGCGTGCTGACGCAAGAGGAGGACGGGAAAGATCGGCCGGTTCTTTACGAGTCAATCACTTTCACGGAAACCGAGTCGCAATACTCCCAGCCAAAGCTTGAGCTGTGCGGGGTCACCAAGGTGGTGCGGAAGCTGCAACACGTGTTGTGGGGGGTGTTCTTCGAACTCCTATTTGATGCGAAAGCGCTGGTGAGGATGATCAACTCTCCTACTCTCCCTAATGCTCCAATGACTCAATGGGTGGCTTACCTTCAATTGTTTTCTTTCAAAGTGGTCCATGTTCCGGGGAAGGCGTTCACAATGCCTGATGCATTGTCGCAAGTGGCAGAAGAGGAGGGAGCGGAGCGGTTCCGCTCAGCAGAGGCGTTGGACGTGGAAGAACGGCTGATGAAAGTGGGCGCGACAACAGTCGGCATCAAACTTCCTCTTTGCCAGAGCGGGAAGTACGAACTGATGGAGACCTACCTGAGTACCCTTAATTTCCCTGATGATACTTCAACCAAATTGAAAGCGTGGGTTCGTCGTAATAGCGTCAACTTCTTTGTGCGGGAAGGTCAACTTTGGCGTCGGCGGTCTCCCATACCGCTGGTGGTGGCGACTTGTCGAGCAAGCCAGGAAGTCATCCTTTGGAGCCTCCACGAGGAGTTGGGGCATCGGGGCGAGGTGGAGACGCGTGCCCGCGTTCGGCAGCGTTTCTGGTGGCCTGGTATGGTGAAGTCGGTCTGTGACTGGGTCCGGAGCTGTGAGGCGTGTCAGCTTCAGAGCTCGGCGCTCCCCAAGGAGGTGGGAATCCCAACAGGGGAGGATTTGTTGTTCAGTCGGATTTCCTTGGATGTTGTCCACATCAAGGCGGGTAAGTACGCCTACTTACTCGTTGCGAGGGATGATATGTTGGGGTGGGTCGAGGCCATCACTTTGGTCAAGCTGTCGGCGGACAAGGTTGGCCAATTCCTGGAGGAGTTCTGGTTCTCGCAGTTCGGATGTGTGCGGCTGGTCACGGTGGATGGGGGTGCGGAATTCCGAGGAAGTCTGATGAAGCTTGTTCAGTCATGCGGGGCGAAGTTTGGTAGGGTCACGGAGTATTATCCGGAAGGCGCCGGGATGATTGAGCGGGGACATCAGCCAATCAAGAACACGCTGGTCAAGATGTGCGGGGAAGACGGCCGGAAGTGGCATCAATTCCTTCCGGCAGTCCTTTTCGCGGATCGGATCTCAACCAAGCGGGGCACCGGTTATTCAGCGTACGAACTCCTTTATGGGCGACAGCCTGTGTTGCCGGTCGATATCGAGATGCTCACTTATCTCGCTATCAACTGGTGGAAGGTGAAAACTTTGGAAGAATTGTTGGAAGCGCGGGCGGAACAACTTCTTCGACAAGAGGAAGTTGTTGAGAAGGCGGCGAAGCAATTGCGGGAATCTCGGGCAAAGTCGGTCCGCTATTGGGAAGAGCGTTGTGCTCACCGGTTGTGGGACCCTTTACGGAAGGGCGATCTTGTCCTTCTGTACAATCGGAGCTTGGAAACCCAGTGGGGAAAGTTGTTCGCCAACTGATGGAACGGACCTTATTGCGTGGTCAGCAAATTTCCGGGGGGAAGTTATCAGTTAGAAGAATTGGACGGAACCCCGTTGAAGCGGAAGGCGGCGGCATCCTACGTGAAGCGGTTCTATGCTCGGGGATTGACGTTGTTCGACGAAACCCTTGTTTCAGGATCTGAGGACAAAAATGATGAAGACTCAGATTTGGAGCCAACTCCTTCGGAGCCGCCCACCGATGAGGCGGGTCGAGCGGATTCTCCCGGCGCCGATGAAGAGGTGGCCAGTGAGCGTTCCTTGCGGCGAAGTGCAAGGAACAAACCGCTGAGGACAGCGGCCAAAAGCGGGGGGAGGATGGGGGCCATAGGCCAAGCCTCAATTGGTGAGGGGGTGCGCTAGCTGGTCCACAGCCGGGTAAACTAGCCACCCCAGGATGTCAGTCACCCTAAAGCGGAATGTATTTGTGTTTTGTGAATGGGTTTACTGGTTTTCTTTGTTATATACACCACAGACGCACTTTTCTGGAATGAGTTCGAAATAAATTTGATTGTTTCTTTTTTTTTTTTTTCGATGGATTCGAATTCGATTCAAAGATAAATCGAAGGCCAGGTGGAATCTTCGAAGAGCAATCGAAGATTCCACCTGCAGCATTGGAATATCCGAGCAATGGGCGGATTTACGCGGATGAGTAATCCAATTCGAAGTATATTCGAACTGGATGTTTGACTTCGAAGTACATTCAAATTAGATTTTTGAATTCAAATGTACTTCGATTTGACATCATAGCGCATCGAAATCACTTCGATGCGCTATGGTCTTCGAAGTGACTTTGGAAGACATTCGAAGTCACTTTGAAGACCATCTACATGAGACCGGCACACTTCAACATGGCTCCTCCATGTGTGAAGTGTGCAGGAGGACAGGCAAGGGTCACCACTGGAGGGGTAACTGATCCCCTCCAGTGGTTGGTGACTGATCACCACTGCAGTCGACCTGAGAACCATGCGTGGTTTCCAAGCCGGCTTGGAAACCACACATGGCTCTCAGGTCGACCCGGGAGTGGATTCCAAGCCGGCTTGGAATCCACTCGACATTAATCGAGACCGGTGAGAGGTGGAGAGGTGGGGGATGGGTTATAAAAGCACTCATTTGAGTGCTTTTATAACCCATCCCCCACCTCTCCACCTCTCACCGACTCCATTCCTATTCCTCGCCACACCAGCCAGCTGGAGATCATCTACGACGCCTGGCTGTGGGACAGCATCCTCAAGCTCTGTGCGGCTGAGAAGGCACAGGGTTTTTGGCCGACCAACACCTCTCAGATGATGCCGGTCAGCCAACGCACCACCCACCGGCTGTGCCGATTCAAGAAAGTCGTTTTTGATTTTCTTGATTTGTCCCGCAGCGACTTCATGGTCGGAGGCATCCTGAAGTATGAGGATGCCTCCCGCCATCTTGCTTGGACCGGCCGCATCCGCCGCGGACGACGATACCAACTCTACCCCCTGGTATTCGCTTTGACGTACGGGCGCTTTCGACGCCTCATGGTGAATATCCCCAAGAAAGGGGATATTTCTGCCTCAGTTTTAATACAATTCTCCCCTGAACAAACACAAGGAGAGATTGTCAAAAAATCCTGTAAGTGATTTAATTGATTTATCTTTCAAAATGGAGGGGCAAATTGACTAATTTAAAGTTGTTGTAGTCCCCCCCTAGCCTCAGCACCACTGAGTCTGACTACACTCACATATCTTGGCCCCCCTCAGAAGATGGGGTTGAAGCAGACGGCAGTGAAGAAATCAACACCAACCAGGCCCCACATCTCCCCCTTATCCCTCCAAT
Organism: Puccinia hordei; assembly: GCA_007896445.1. NCBI lineage: Eukaryota > Fungi > Basidiomycota > Pucciniomycetes > Pucciniales > Pucciniaceae > Puccinia > Puccinia hordei. The sequence goes on from RDRW01000449.1 coordinate 26,859, forward strand.
TGAGGGCAATTCTCTCTCAATTGCTGGTGCACACCCCACCAGCACTCCATGCCGGGGAGAAGCCAATCTCACCATGGCAGAATTTTTTCTCATTTCATACTTGTCTGAAAATGACAGACACACTTTGTCTGTAATGTCTGAACATGCTTTCTACCACTGGTCTGCTTTCAAAGGCATGACTCAGAAAGAGCTCACAGACCTAGGCTTCCGTGTGGGCCCAGCTCGTTTGATCATATCTGGTGAGGCCAATGTTCTCAAGGGGCTGGGATCTTACAATCCTCAAGGCTGATCTCTTACACTTGTAATTTACTGGTTATATATATATATTATATGTTTATTTGGTTTCATTGTTCAGCAATGGGTTCCTTCTTCCACAAATATACATATTCATGTTTACCTGATTTTTCATTCAGAATGTGGTCCCTCCCCCAGTCCTGCTTTTAATGTAGCCAAAAATATAGATGTATCAAATTCTTTGCAAAAATCCGGGTGGTAAGAAGTACTTGATGAAGCATGAGGGGATAAATTTGAGCTGTAAGGGAGGGGGGAATTGGGTTTGTGGGGTGAGCTTGATGGATATTAATGTTTGTTTATGGTTTGTTTGGTTTGTTTTCTTGTTATGGCCACCATTGTTATTCCATTTGGTCTGACCTGAATATGCACCTTCAAGCATGATTGTATCTGTAATGCAGGTCTTTGGTAGTGTTGAAATTGCTGATATGCTCTCTGAATTCTTTGATGTGGCTATCATTTCAACAATGTTGGTTTCAAATGTCAGGCTTTCAATATAGCATAATGGAATCCATATGTCATTTTGTGATTGTGTCATAAATGGGAAGTACACAAATGGTTCCAACTGTAAAACTGTGCAGAAATCCTTTCCCACAAAACTCTTCCAGTGTGTAATCATGTACTTGGACCTTACATTGAGGCGCATTCCCAACAAATGGCCAAAAAGAATCACAATCAAGAGGTCCCATGGCCTTCATCATGAAAAAAAACCTAGGATATCTGCCACACTTTTGCCTCTGGAATGATCACTTGTCTACTCTAAATATTGCTCTATCTCCATTGTTTTGAATCCTTTTATTTTTCTATCAAGATGTGATCCAATTATCCAATTGGCCATGATATGTATATTGAAAAGGGAAATTCATCTGAGATATATACAAACTGTGGAGATTTCTTTGCATGCTTTTTTCATCTAAGATATAACCTAATTAGCACATTTCTTTGCATCCTTAGATGTGATCCAATTGGCCATGATATGTATATTGAAAAGGGTAAATAATCTGAGATATATACATACTGTTGTGATTTTTTTGCATGATGTATACTGAAAAGGGAAATTCATCTGAGATATATACAAACATTTGTGTTTTTTTGGAATGCTTTTTTTTCTTCTCAAGAGGGATTCCAATTGGCCATGAGCTATATGTATTTAAAAGGGAGTTTCATCTAAGATATAACCAAATTGCTATGATTTTTTTGCATTGTTTTATTTAAATTCCAAGAGGTTATTGCAATACCTCTTAATATTTATATTTCCAAGGCAATTTCACTAATTTGCCCTCCACTCAATCTTTCTTGCTGAAATGTCTCACTCAACTGTGGACACTAGTAGAAATTTGTTCAAACATATATAATTAAATACAATTGCCTCCATTTAATCACTGTGATGACCATCATTTTGTTTGTTCCGCCATTTCTGAAGGCCTTCATGTAAAGCTTGCATCATTTGCCCCTCAGGAATCTCCTTAGGCCTCAAGCCAGATTCATTGCGGTGATTTTCAGCTTCATGATGTGAAAAAGCATTCAAACGATAACTGTTGTGATTAGTGTGCTGTATGTGATGACACGTGGATGTGCCCTCATGCCTCTTGTTGACATGAACAGGTGCTTCCACTGCAGTACAACCTCCTTCAAAACAGTTGTGCTGGACATTGAGGCAACATTTGATTGACTAAGTCCACCATGGAATTATGCAAATAAGAAACATGCCTTTTTTCTCAGTGAAGTGTATTTTGGGAAACTTTTTGATAGTAGGAATGACTTACACAAACAGGTAAAAGAGTTGAGGTGGTCCTTTTTGCCAAGGTAGCCATGTTAGTATGGCTGTTTATGCGCCCACGCCAACATTCCACTCGCCTCAAATAAATTTTATTACCTGGTGACACCTCCCAGATTGATTGCACACATGCAATTGCATTTGGTCGATTTTGCTGTCCATGCTCCTATTTTCATGTCACAAAGTAATGATATCATTATGCTTGGATGCTTATTGCACAATGTAAATCTGAAAGTGCATATTCAATCTTGCAGATTTTGACTCACCAGGTAAAACATCCCCTTATGAATTATTTCCTTGGGATTCAATTTGATTGCTGCCACTTGCCTGATTTTGTGGGTAGGGAATCTGTCCCTCAGGATTTCAGGTATCAGTTCAATATCAGCTTGTTTCAATTTTGTGTTGTGTATGTATGGATACACAATCCTGCCTTTGATCAATGTTGAGTTGTAACCAAATGACTTTTGAATTAGTAAATTTTGATGAAATATATTTGTAACATGTGAAGATGCTTGAAAGTATCCCCTTGTTTTAACATCGTACAAATATGCACCAGAAAACAATAGCCTCTCTATTTGATAGTTAGCAAATGAGTGGGCCAAATCCCGGCTTGGTGCTTGGCGATTTGAGTGAATTGATGCTGTGCGCACTATCCCATTGTAGCTCTCAAATTTCTCTGTGGCAAACAGGCTAGCAGGCCCAAATCGCCTGATGGATTGGGGTAGGTGTAGAAGCATATGGACCTTGGGTTAATTTTACCATTGGCCAGACATTTTACTTATGTGATACATAAACTCTCTGATAATTAATTCCAGTCCTTGTATGTATGTCTCCATGTCCGGAATGCAGGTCTGAAATGCCACACTGGATAAGTAGCATAGTGAAAACCAGAGGGCCTTCATTTCTTCTGTCATGAAAGGAAAGAAGACAAATGGGGCTACCTGCAATATGGTCCGGAAATCTTTACCAATACAGGAGGCATGGTGGCACATCATATAATTTGCTTGAATGGGAGGTATGTTTAGGCCCTCTGTATTGAAGGATCTTAATCGGGCCTCAACTTGAATGAGCTTGTTCTTTGGTATCCGGTTTTTCATAAGGTCTCCCAATAAATACTTCACAGAACCCAGTAATATTACATGTAATATCTCCACTGGGGTGTCATTACAACCATCAAAGGAGGCTAGTTCCAAGAATGAGTTGAATATTCTTGAATGTGAAGTTCTTGCCAGTTCAGCTATGCCTATTCTTTCGTGTACATGTTTAGATTGAAATTCAATCAGTTTGTGGGTTATTTGGTCCTTCAACCCATCCTCTGCAGTTTTCAAATTGAAATCATTCTTGCTCTGTTCATTATATATATCCCAAAGGTCATGGGATTGTATCTTTGTTTCTTCCCATTGTCGGCCTGGTGGTAAGTGAGGAAGCCCGGGGAATGACCTGAGGAGTTCCAATGAGTACCGGTGTTCTTTGGATTTGGCATGCAGATGACATATTCGGCAAGGATTGTTGGCCAGCCCGGGATTTGGGGTACTTGTGATTTCAGCAGCCATGGGTGAGTCAGCCAAGAATGCAAGGGGGATAATCATAAAGAGCACTTCTTGTCTCAATCCTGCATCATATGCAATAGCACCTTCATTGGCCAATTGGCTACATTTAATGAAAGTTCAGCTTTCATACTATAATAATCAATTCATAAGGTATGTGAGGCTCACTTTATCTCAGCAACAATAGGTTTGCCTATCTCCAAAGCAGATGCAACATTAGATGTTGAAATGAAATGACAATTATATTCCATGTTTGTCATTTCTGGGGGGAGTCCACCCAATGTGAAGTAGTATGAAACATGTTTGTTCCACCTTTTGGACTGGTTACCTGAAGTGTCATCAGAATATAGTGTGATAGGCACATGGCGGATGATCTTGTTCCCTGCCTTCTTCCTCCAAGGATTTGTAACTGGGATTGGCACAGATGAGCCAAATTCTGTCATTGCTACCAATTAGTATACATCCTTTGGTGAACTTTATTTCTGTTATTCAGATAATTAAATCTCACCCCATATCTTGTAGTCACCATGTGAGATCATTAAGGAACCATCTTTCCAGAGTATTTCTGAGTATATCTTGTTGAATTGTGTAAGTGGAACATCCAGTAAATCTGAGTCGTTGTATTTGATATTGGGTCTTATATAGAAAAAAAAATTCATGTATTGATCTGATGCAGTAAATTTGCCTACAGTGCACTTTGCATGTAATCCATTTTCATTCTGGTAGAAGAATATTGGCACCACAATATTCTCATCTGGTCCAATGAGTGTGACAGGCTCAAAAATTTAGTAGTGTTTACCATGCATTTCAGCCATTTGGACACGGTGTTCTGGTTCAAGATGTTCACGCCATTTTGCACTTTGGTAAAGAGCATGAATGTTTTTTCCTTTGGTATCATGTGGGTAGAACTGTAAGTGTGGGTGAACTACTGGGTTAGCCAATTCCTAGACAGGAGGACAAAAGCAAAATGATAGTTATAAATTTTTATTCCCATGTACCATTGTGTTTGTGGAACATAAAGAAAGGTGGAAATGCATAACCACACTCACATGACCAATTATGTCTCTGAGACTCAGAGAATAGCATGTGTTATTGAATACTGTCAAATTCTTGTTTATCTTGATGTCTAAAAGCTTTCTAATTGATTCCCGGTTTCTCTTAATACTATCCCAATGGGGAAGCTTAATGTTTCTGAGGGTCATGACTGTCAGCGGTGGGTTACTCCGGGGTGATTACAATCCACTCGATGGAAATTTGCTGGAATTGACCAGCGGCTCCAAGTCGTAGATGGGGTTGAATCTGGTCCAAGAGTTTACGCCCAGCCGGTGATAAGTTTTGAGAGTTTCAGGCTTGAGGGTCCAGACAGTGATATGTAGATATGTTTTGGTCAAGCAAGCTGGAAGTAGTGATGTGTAGATGTATCTTCGAGCTCAAGAGGAATGGGTAAAATAAAAGTATGTTATTATTATCTTCTCTTCTGAAAGTCTGGGGATCAAGAGAGTTCAGAGGGTACAACTTTATATGAGGCTTGCTGAGGTTGACTAAATACAAGCATATGTAAAGTATGTTAATAAATAAATGAGTGAAATGAATGTGAAACTTAAGGAAACTGCAGATGGTGTAGTAAAATAATATGTTGACCAGTCTAGGGGTGACTATGATTTACTTGCCAGCTGACATTTGATACTACTAAAAAAAACAATAAAAAAAAAAGATAGAGCTATCATGTTAATCAAAGTAATAAAGCAACCATACACCATTGAACCAGTACCAGCGGAGAGTTTGACAACTTTGTGAGATATCATCATGTAGGTCTTTTATTCTTGGAGGTTGTTGTCCTACATCACCTTTCCAAGCCCAGCGAACAAATTTGAATCTTCTGTTACTGATTAGTGTGTCTTTTTCCGGTTTCAGATATTCATACATTCTAGCAGTTGCAGTACCTTCTTTCCATTCCCAAATACCAGGTATTTGCTTTCTTCGCAGTTGGTCCGACATCTCAGGTAAGTCTTTTATCTTAGCTGTTCTTGATGTAGCAATGAATTGATAGTTGGTTTTTGAGGTTGGTAAGAGATCCGATAGATTGGGGTCATACTTCAGCAGGGCAACTCAAGCAGCAAACATTTTGAGGTTGGTGTACTTGAATGGTTCAGTTGTTTCTGTCTCTCGAACCTTGTTGCCTAGATCTTGTACTTGATCTGGTGTCGATACAATATTTTTCGCCAAGGAAACGGTGTCGGTAATGGACATCTTGTCTGGAGTTGGTGTACTGAGGGCTCTAACCACTTTCGTCTTATTGCAAACTGGGTGGCTGATGGTGTTAGCGTCCTTTCGAGGACGTTTGGAATGAAAGATGCTAGGTATGGTATACGCGTAGGGCTTCTCTGATGGTTGAGATATAGACTCGGCTAGCTTATTAGTAATCGAAAAATCATTGTGAAGTGTTGAAGTTGATTCAGATCGCTTTGCATGTGTTTGAACAGAATTCTTCCTAGTTTTACGAGGTGATATTCGCGCAGAGTCAGTCGTTGGGGTCTGTTTAGAAGATGGTTTTCTCGCGTTCGGAACGTCTTGATGTAGCTTTCTATTTGATCTAGATAGCTTCCCAATCGACTCAGCTGACTTGAGCCTAGTTGGACAAGTCGGATCAAGCCTTGGGGGCAAACTTTGCTGCAGATTGAGGTGAGAGACATCTACAACATTGATAAGATGTCGCATCACCTTAAACGAACAACTCCGAAGTGTTTTGTTACTGCAACTGTTGACTGGAGCTTCAACTCGATTATTGGCATGCTTCTTGCTGCTCAGTTGGTCATCAACGGCGATGTGAGTTCTAGGATCCCGATGAAAAGCTGATAGCGAATTTCTTGTCTTCAACATTAGCTCTAGATCCTTGAGCTTCTTCTCTAACTTGTCAAGCTCCTGCTTGATCGCTCTAACTTCGAGTTCAAGTGACATGGTGATCTTGGAATGAAAAGGAGTGAGGACAGAAAGTTGTCCAAGGTAAAATGGAAACGAGACCAATGCGAAAAGGAGGATAGCAGGTGTTTCTTAAAGGACTAAAAAAACAGCGAAATTGATGGTGGTTGGATGATAACCGAGAAAGAACAGCTGAAGTTTGAGCGTTGGGTCCAACGATCCAAATCGGCGATGGTGGTTTTAGCTAACCACAAACTAGGAAGGTGAATATCGGGTTCTGAGTCCAAGGACCAAATGCAAGTTGATAACAAACAAAAACAAGGTTTCTGTGTTGATTGTTTGGTTTATTTTTGGAGTGAATCTGCAAGTGTAACTACAGAATCCACTACTCTTGAAAAAAAAACAGAAAAAAAAAATGATGAATCCTTGGTTAGATAGGGTTCCGTCCGCACAGGGCTTTCCAGGTGTACAGGTATAAGGGATGGTCGCCAATTGTCAGCGGTGGGTTACTCCGGGGTGATTACAATCCACTCGATGGAAATTTGCTGGAATTGACCAGCGGCTCCAAGTCGTAGATGGGGTTGAATCTGGTCCAAGAGTTTACGCCCAGCCGGTGATAAGTTTTGAGAGTTTCAGGCTTGAGGGTCCAGACAGTGATATGTAGATATGTTTTGGTCAAGCAAGCTGGAAGTAGTGATGTGTAGATGTATCTTCGAGCTCAAGAGGAATGGGTAAAATAAAAGTATGTTATTATTATCTTCTCTTCTGAAAGTCTGGGGATCAAGAGAGTTCAGAGGGTACAACTTTATATGAGGCTTGCTGAGGTTGACTAAATACAAGCATATGTAAAGTATGTTAATAAATAAATGAGTGAAATGAATGTGAAACTTAAGGAAACTGCAGATGGTGTAGTAAAATAATATGTTGACCAGTCTAGGGGTGACTATGATTTACTTGCCAGCTGACAATGACCATACGTAGCTGGTGATACATTGTTCGGGACAATATGTTGTGAAGGTGGCCTAGCATCAGGGCAGCCATGAGATACTGAGAGAGCAGTAAGTATAATCAGTGGATAATCAAAAGCTCTCCCACAATAATCAAATCAATCAGAAATAATGAACTTACACCTTTATTTCTGAATGGAAACCATTGAGAAGAGCTATCTTCATCCCTCAATCCATCATTTTCACCATGAGCATCCAGACCTGACATTGACAGTCCATCATCCATCATTCCAGCTACCAGTGCTGTTGCCATCCAATCTTCCATGCCATCTTCACCAGAATATTCTACCCCAATGGCTTGAGACCCCATTCCAAATCCAAGCAAGTCATTGGCATCAAAATCAGCAGCATTGTTACCATGTTGAGAGGGCCCTGTGGTATCTGAAGCATGGTATAGCATTGGTGTATCATCAGCACCAGTGCCCATCTGGGCCTCCAAGGGATCTTGGTTCCAAACATGAGGCAGTGATTCTACCCTTTGAGAATGTTGGATAGAATGTGCCATCTGCTGTTGAAATTCTTTCAGTTCATTCAGTTTTTCAATATGTGTGCGACATTGAAGATGTTTGGCAACATTTTCCTCCAAAGCCCATTTAGATTTGCATAAGGTGCATCTATATCTGTATGTACCATCAGGATAGGTCACAGAATCAAATCCTGAAGCATTAGACCAATATATCAAACATCAGTACTCCCCCAAAAACCCCATCTCAGCAGCAAAAATAAAAATCTTACCAGCATGACTATTTGGTGGCACGCGCCCCATATTGTTTTGTCCCTGAGAGCCCTGAGAGAACATGGTAAACAAAGCAGATCAACCAAAAATATTTAAATGAATATCTATTTGCTTATTTATATATTTATATTTATTTATTTATTTATTTATTTATTTATTTATTTATGTATTTATTTGCCTATTTATCTATTTGAAAATTTATATAGTTGTTTATTTATATATTTATTGATTTATATATTTTTTGATTTATTTATTTGTATGTTTATTTATTTGTTGAAATTTTTATTTCAATATTTGCTTATTTTTGATTGATTTGTTTACCTATTTATTCATTTACCTATTTAGCTATTTGCTTTATGTATTTAATTGTTAATTATATGTTTATTTATTTATTTATTTGACAAATATATTTGTTTATTTATTTTCATGTATATTTTTATATTTTTATATTTATTTAATGATTTATTTAAGTAAAAGAGTAAAATTCTAATTTGATGTTATATTTCTTTTGAAATGACACACAAAACACCAGGGTAGGTAAGAGAAAATGAGCAGCTAATGATGATGAACTTTCATCCTTTCAAATCATGAATTGGTGTGTCAATTCTATGTGCACATGGCCCCAAAAGCACTGGTCACTGGGGCCCGCAACACCCCGCAACAGATACAGCCCACAGCTGAACGTGTGACACGCAACGCAACAGCCCGCAGCTGTTTCTCTTGTGTAATAGAACAGATGATGCAGTAATAAAGATACAAATAAAACCAGTTCCCTTAGGGGAAGACCATGAATTGAGGCTTGTGGTGGCAAACTCAAAGCAATCCGCGGGCCGCATTTTATACGGGTATAGGGGGAAACCCGTAGAAGAATCCCCCAAGGTACAGGCGGGCTCAAAAAAAAAAAAAAAAAAAAAAAAAAAAAAGAAAGCAAAAAACAAGAAGAAGAAAAGTACCGCGAGTCAAGTATAAACATACAGGAACACCAAGACGATGGACCCAGAGAAGATACAACATTTTCTACGGGACGGATCGTACGAAACGACAAGGACCAAGACGGATCTAAGGGTCATTGAGGGCTGGAAAGCTTCAACGCTGATCAGCTATAACGCAGCCGTGAAGAAGTTCAACAAGTTCAAGACGCTTACAGACCCAACACCATACCGTCTACCAGTCCTACCGGCGGACATCTACGACTTCGTGGCGTGGGCAGGGAGAGGGGAGAAGGACGACGGCTCCGATACAATAACTGCGGCATCGCTCGAAAGATACCTGTACGCCATCAAGGCCTGGCACACATTCCACGATGCGAGATATCCCTACCAAACGGAGGGCAGGATTAAACTAATGCATAAGGCATCCGGTTGTCAGGACGCAGTCCTCATACCACAGAAACGAGGGAAGTCGCCCGTCCAGATCGCCGATCTGGCTTGCCTTTACTAACTACTCACGGGTCAAGGACCAGAAGCCAAGGCGGTATGAGACTTGGCAATTGTAGCGTGTTGGGGGATGGCACGGATCGCTGAACTAACGTACTTGTTGGCGCACGGCACAGCAAGATACATGAAGGAGCTGACGCCCAAAGAAGTCAAACGATACAAAGGCGTAACAGTCATAGAATTACATGAAGCCAAGACGGCAAAGCCCGGAGAAATTCAACTTCTCAAACTTTGGGCGATGCCTTCCGACCTCTGCCAGCAGCGGCAGTCGAGAGACGGAGGGCGGCGACACGAAATGACGCGGACTCCCTCTTTGGATACGAGAAACTACATAATAGGGTAAACCTCCCAAAAAGGAGGATGAACAAGGTACTCGCTATTGAGACCCCATCTCACCGGGCACTCTTTCAGGGTGGGAGGCGCTACCCTGCGGAAAGCACTAGGCGTCAAAATAGAGGAAATCCAATCCTTGGGAAGATGGACCTCCGATAGCTACCTTCGATACATAAAGGACCTCACCTACGAAGAAGTAATGCTTGCCTTGTCCATCCTTGAACTACCATCTTTCTGAAATGAACTAGTTCTACGCCTAATTCGACCTACACTCCACGGCAGGGAAGGGTAGGCACCGAGGCTCAGGCTACCGGGGAGTCTGAGTCGTGGGCGGGGCGCCTACCCGTGTTTCCCCCCGGGAGTGGGAGCAGATAGAGTGCTCCGGGCCCAAACCCCCCTAAAGGGTGAGGGTTAGGGCCCTTTTCCCACACCGGACGAGCCTGAGATCAACCCGCTAGGCAAGATCTGGGCCAGTCCACAGACAAGGAAGGAGGGGGGCTCAAAGAGACCCCCCCTTCCATGTCAGAGAGCAATGCCCCCCTACCAACGCAAGCAGAGTGGATTGATAGGTTCCCGGAGGGGCAGAGCGGAGAGGGGACCAAAGTCCACGGAGCGGCCGCGGCAGGTAGGAGAGGTGTCTGCGGAGCGCAGCGAGAGTGGGTGGTAGCCGCAGCCGGGATAGGAAACTACCTAGCAAGTTTCCCCCGACACTTGCCACCTACCACCAACTCCAGCAGACGCCGGCCAGACCGAGATAGAAGATTTCGCACACCCACCCTCCATCCCAAGTAGTCTGCCACCCACCCGGGGCGCCTACCCGGGGCGCCTACCCGTGTTTCCCCCTGGGAGTGGGAGCAGATAGAGTTCTCCGGGCCCAAACCCACCCTAAAGGGTAGGGCCCTTTTCCCATACCGGACGAGCCTGAGATCAACCTGCTAGGCAAGATCTGGGCCAGTCCACAGACAAGGAAGGAGGAGGGCTCAAAGAGACCCCCCCTTCCATGTCAGAGAGCACTGCCCCCCTACCAACGCAAGCAGAGTGGATTGTATTTTATTTTATTTTATTTTATTTTATTTTATCTTGTTTTATTTTATTTTATTTTATTTTATTTTTTTATTTTATATTTTTTTTAATCTTACGGGGGCACAGGGGAAACGGGGGGGCTCAGGGGGTGCGGGGGGCTCAGGGGGCACGGGGCTCAGGGGCGCTCAGGCAGGATGACAAAAAACACCCACATTTGGGTGGGTCCAGTTGTTCCGTGTCAGGTCGGGTGGCTTGGCTCACTCGGATTGGGTCAGGTGGGTTGGCTTGGCTTGGCTGGGTTGGTGTGGAGGGAGGGAGCTGGCTGTGAGGTGGGGGGGAAGTGATCAAGGAGTGAGGTGGTGGTTGCGGTTGAAATCCACTTGGGGGGAGGGGGGTGGGGGGGTTTGGCTAGTAGGCTGATGTCATGTGTACATTCCTGTGTATGCATGACATCAGCATGTATATAGGCAGGGGCGTGCCCCTGCCTATACACATAGCTCAGCGGTGCGCCAATCTATGTATATAGGCAGGGGCACGCCCCTGCCTATACACATACAAAGGGCGTGCAACCCGCACGCCCTTTTCTGAACGGGGTATGCAAACCGCACACCCTGTTCTGAACAGGGCGTGCGACTGCACGCCTGCAGTGTCGCACGCCTGTACATGGGCGTGCAGCCTGCACACCCATCTACAGGCTTGCTGACGCCCAGTGCGTTGGGCGTGGGCGTGCGCCCATTGGCGTGGGTTTATGAACCCCCGGAACTTGAGGATATTCTGAGTGAAAACAGGACAGTTTTGAGCGCTTGAAAAGGTGGAGGGTTGGGTGGTAACTGTGGTGTTTGTGCTAAAGGAATACTACCGAGGGACCTACCAGGCTATTTATGGAGATTGGTATCTGATAAAAGGTGGGTAAGTGTCTGGGTGGCATTGTAAAGAATGAGGCGCATTTCTTGGGCGGTTGAAGAGCTCCTTAAATAGTCTTGAGATCCCTCTGCGGACCCTGTAGGTATTATTGGCCAACTTGTGGGCGCTTTGACCACATTTTGGCCTTCTTGGCACTGTCAGCATAATTACCTAGGTTGATTTCATCCCAGTTAAACTAGGATTCAAACAACCAATGTAAAGTAGGATAAACCCAACCAATGAAATATAAAACCAAGGGGGGTCCCTTGGATTTATATTTCATCAGTTGATGTCAACCAATTTTAAATTGGTTGAGTGCATCCTAGTTTAACTGGGATGACTTCATACTAGGCAATTATGCTGGCAGTGTGGTGACGCTACAGCAGCTAGGGCTTGGAGTATATGTCACCAAGTTAATACATACTGTTTTTTTATATTTATATGTTATTATTGTATTAATTACAGTCTGTAGTACATTAGTACTGGTTGATATTTATTAGTATCTGTGGCTTATTATAAGATACCAATAAGCCACAGTACTTGTTTTATACTGTTGTTCAGTCATTACTGTAGTTATGTTGTATATATAATAATAATAACATAATATAATTATTTATTCTAGTCCCCAGTAATCTTTATTACATATGTAACATATGTAATGAAGTTACTGGGGTGCTTTTTGTTGCCTTGAGTGTATATTTTATTGGCTCTGGTGTCCGTGTGCCACACTGAGAGCCTGTACGGGGTCTATTGGTTGCGCAGGGGCTTGTAATCCAACTTTGGAGCGGGCTCTCAGTCATGCGGGTTGCTTTCAAGTTATGCGGACTGTGGCACACGGGTTTGGAGTAAATCACGGTGGATTTATACTATCTCCCCTAATTTACACAACACCTCATTTCCGTGACTGCAAATGGGGCTTAAGCATATATGTAAATATATATAAGCATACACTAATGTAAGTGCTTTTTATTTCAAAAGGTACTTGCTAAATATTTAATGCTAGTTTACATAGTCAAGGAGCAGGAATTAAGGGTACCTTTGAGTGAGGTACCCTAGGTTAAATTTAGCGTAGATTTAGAATATCAAATAATATTTTAACTATTATGTGATTTAATGTATCTTTATGTGTATTTTTATTTTATTAATATTTTCCAATGCTTGTGACAGGTTGCTCTGTCATAGTAGCAAGCTGACAGGAGGTGATTTCAGTGAATCCAGATCTGGGTCTTCTCAAATCAGCCATCCCATTCTCAAATCCATATTCTTTGACCAGAGGGATTTCCTCCAATCAAAGTGTCATCCTGTGGGGCATTCATAAATACACACCCCTTGAAAAAAGGGCATGCAGCCCACACACCCTCTTCAAAAAGGGCTTGTGGGCTGCAAACCACATTCAAAAAGGGCTTGTGGGCTGCATTCCCTCTCCAAAAAGGGCATGAAGACCGCACACCCTTTTTGGAAATCAGGAAACTTCTGGATGGGTGTGCAACCTTCAGGCCCATGCAGGAAGAGGAGTGCAGGTCACATGCCCTTCCACAGGAATGTGACACCACACATACAGGGACATGCAGCCACATTAAATAGCCCATACCACATACCCATGGAAGGGCGTGCATGCACTTTCTGTGGGTAGTTTTACTGAAGGAATCCCCTGCAGGCAAGGAGAAATATGTGTCTCTTTGACTGGAGGGGTATTCTGTAGCCTTTGATCCAGCTAAAACTTCTAAAAATCAGCTAACAGGATAATTCTGTAGAATTAACCTTTTTTTCAATGCTGCTAACACTACGCTAACTGAAATTTATTCTGTCAATGATAATTTTGTAGTGTTAGCTGAAAAAATCTCCAGCTAACAGCAACTTCTGGTTATATAACTATGCTACACCAAAGCTAATGTTAGCATCACAGGCCCACCATTTGTAACATTCACCCAATACTGTACACGTTATCATTCACCCAATACTCAATCCTACGGAACAATACTTGATCCTATGGAAGTACTGGGTTGACCAATATGAAAATCTTCCTGTTACTGTTAAAAATTACAAGCTCAAATTCTCACTCCTGTTTATCTGCTTGCAGTTTCTTTCAGGAAAACTTCACAGCACAGATTTACCATATCAGACCGCCACACTACACCAGAAGATCCCAGAGCAAATCTGTTGGCTAGTTGCAACTTGGCTCCTCAAGATAAAGGAGTAGCAGGACTGTTCTATGTTGAGTTGCCTGTTAGTCTGCTACCATGATGTATCACCAGCTGAACCATGAGCACTACCAACCAACACCCTGGCAGTCACAAGCGTCTGTAGCCTAGTTGGTAAAGGCAGCACCGTAGCATGTGTCTCAGCTTAGCTGAGGTCGTGAGTTCAAATCTCACCAGACACTTCTCCATTTTACAGTCTCTACATTTTATACCCTCTCTAGGCAGATAGGAAATAAATGGGACACTAGACAAGAAGAAAAAACAGAATATTAACCTACCCTAAGCAACTTGATTGACCCAAATCTAGCAGCTAAAAATGATAGTCAACCAATAAATCCTATTCTTACTACTTGTAGGTCTAACCCAGTTGTCTCTTGGGTAATATCAGATATCAGATCAAGATAACTTCCCAGGACCAATTGTTCTTTCACTGCAGAAATTTAAAGGAATTGAGCCGGAGGAGCCCAAGGCCTGTTTACCATAGAAGTAGAAGAGAAGTTAAGAAGTACAGTCAGAACAAAAGCACCAACAAGAAAGAATCAAACCATAAAAGGACAAAGTACTATCATCTCAGAATTCATAATGACAGGGACTGGTGTGGAACTCCTAAAGGATCAGGAAAGAGCTTGAAGGGGAAATAGACAAAAAATTCAGTAAGTAGAAGATTTTGAAGCTACAGGTGCTGATGAAGCTGCCCTTCTTGAATAATTCTGAGGGGAAAGTGTTTAACTAATGGAAAGAAAGAAAAGAGGTGTGGCTATCACCAGAAAAACCATAGTTGGACCCTCTATGGAGGTGAATTCTCTATATCCCAGAATTATTCCACCTCTTTCTACTATGTATCCTTGGTGTGCACTAATTTTATCTCCATGTCTATATATTATGTATCCCCAATATATAATGATACATCAGAGGAGTTTTCAAAAATATTTCAAAAGATCCAATTGATTTTACAAAAATTTCTGAGGCAAGAAATTCCTTTTACTACAACCAATGTTTAATCAATGACATCTCATAACAAAATTAAACAAATTATAATGTGTGACATAGAAACTATATTTTGAGCTTGGATGGAAATCATATCCAACCATGGTTTATCTATTACTACAGTTCTTGGAAAACAGGACCATGGAACTCTGAAATAAGCCAGTTATATTTTAAAAGTCCATAAATCACCCCAGGAGATCCACCACCACCACTGCCAAAAACTTGGAAGCTGAATTTCTGATATGCACAAGCTTCAAAATCCAAAAAAATATCAAGTAGCTTGATCAAGTGAAATTCAACGTTTCAAAAATATTCTTTAGAACATGGCTAACATGACCGCCTTGTGGTGTTCAACTCTGATACAATTATTGCACAGTCATTTAACTACACCTGATATTTAATTTTGTATAAATATGATATTTTGGGATTAACACCGGAAATAAAACCAATCTTGATACTCAAATTTAAGTAAACAACATGATTCACTCAAAGCCATTTATTGCAAAATTCAAGTTGAAAAGTTCAACTTTTCCTGTTGAAAAGGAACATAATTCTTGTTCCATCCCCCTTGTCTATGTTGAAACCTTGCATTGATAACAATATTTTTTTTGTACCCATCATCTATTAAATTTGAAGCCATTATGGTATTGGTTTTCCCAATGTTTTTACTTCCTCAATATTCACAAGTTTCAGGAAAACAGTGATATAATATTCTTTTTCCTTCATCAGATTATTTGTAATTATTGAAAGTGCAAGTTGAACTAAGAACACAAGCTTAAAAATCTCCTATCAACAAGCATCTATGGAACATGGGCCTTGAATTCTGTGAAAAATCAACAAAAGATTATTCCATTAATGTTGATGTCACATTGCACATTCATAAATATGGTTATAGATTTTCTTAAAATCAAATTGATTGCCTGAGTTGGAATCAGGAAACAATTTGTCACGCTCTGTGATGCCAAGGACTGATATCCTTCTAGCTACACAAGGTGCAAGGCAAAAAACAATATGGAATAAGAGTTTTTGGGTGATTTTTTAATATCTTTTTTAATAATATAAAAGATATTAAAGGTTTTTAGGAGGGGCCTGCAAGCAGGGGTGGTTTAGTTCCCTCCAAAGTTTATTTAAGACCTTAATAAACTGGGGCCTGCAAGCAGGGGTGGTTTAGATCCCAGTGATACTAGTGGCTGAAAAGGGCCACAACTCCTGAAGGAAAAAGACTTACTGTAGGCCTTAAGGGGAGGAGTGGGGACTTTTCAGAGAGAAACTGGACAGCTTGAAGCGGTTGGAAAGGTGTGGTGGACAGCTGGACAGAGTGGGAGTTGAGAGAAAGAGGCTTTGAGTCTTGAGGACTGATTTACTGGGCAGGACACTAGTAGGTTGGACTGGTGGAATGCTGGTGGTAAATATGATAAAGCTGGGGCTTCAAAACACAGGGGGAAGAAAGGGCCTCTTAAATGCCTTTCTGGAGCCCTGATGGCGAAACAGCAAGTGTTATTTTGGCTATGGGAATACTACAAGGAAGGAGTTATCCTTAGTAGAAATAAATGATGTAATTTATCAAATTATTACATGTACAGGCTGTCCATAATTAATACAGTCTGTCAGTCATCTGTAGACATCATCTGAGGGCGCTTCAAGATCTCTTAGTTTGATGTACAATATGTATTGATCACTTGATTTAATAGAATAAAAAAGAAATAATCAAATTATAATACAGAATCTTATTTCTGTTTAATTTGGTTATTTCATATATAAAGTTCTGTACCATGGGAGTTGTTGTCATACTTGCATGGTGGGCGCTTTTACAGCTCTCTATTCAATTATTTGACAAGCAAAACATCCTGGGAAAAGTGTCATCATTTATTATTTTCCCGTGATATAAAGATGCTTGTCATTTATTTTAATTGTACAAGTTCTCTTAGACTTGTATGAAGTATTCTGATGTTTTATTTGTCCCCTGTTTCGTGTCTTTCATGTGTAATGATATTATTAAACTTATACTGTATGTATTTGTATAAGTTATTAATAATACAAAAGACTCTAAAACAGCGTGATATTTATGTCAAATGTTATTTAATATTTTATTTATGTGTTTAGAGGATAATTACATAGTTTATGTAAGTAATTATCCCGTATTTTGAGGACTTCTAATTTATTAGAATACTCTCATATTACATATGTTTATACCTAGTAAGTATTTTAGCGCTTAGTAGGAGTATTCTTTAAGTTAATTTTATTATTAGAAAGAGTAAGTTTTGTAGGGTACTTTGGCTGAGGTACCCTAGGTTATTTCACTTGCTCTTTCAGAATATGAAATCATATTCTTACTTATCTCAAAGTTTAATGAGTTATTATTTATTTTATTATTTATTTATTTATTATATTTGTTTCTAGCATTATTACTACTTAATAATGTTTCTGTTTTAAAACGTTATCTTTTTCTTATGTTTATTATATTGTATTATTACCTATGTAATAATGTCTCTTTCATATGTATTTTTTATTAATTAATTATTAGTTTATTTATTGTTCTAGTCAGGTTTTCTCTGAACTAGTAGCAAGCTGACATTCCCTACCTTTAAGATGATTCTTCTAAGAATAAAAATTTTTTTCATCCTAATCATTTTCTCCTTGAAACTCTGAAGTTCCTCAAGTGTATAGGACCATCAGGTATATTATTTTCCGGTAACCATTCATCTCTATCCGCAGAAGTGTTTTTATATCTAACAAGGTAAAGTTTGGTATCTTTGCCATTAATTCTTTCTTTCTTTTCTTTTAGTATCTTCAATACCTTAAGTTTACTGTTAGCCTCAGGTTCTACTAACAGTGGTATAGGTTCTTGCACTACTATTGGTTCTTCACTGTTTCTTTGATTGAAAGGTTTCACCAAACTGACTGGGAAGACTGGGTGTTTTCTAGACAATTCTTCACTCAATATCACTTCCACCGCATTTTTGCCATGTAGTTGTTTAATAGTGAAAGGGCCTACAAAGGAAGGTTTAAGTTTCTTATTTCCTCCTAGGTTGTTAAAATTCACAGTAGATAATAACACATTATCTCCTATACTGAAAGAAGGTTCTTTGTGGCTTTTATCCCACCTAGTTTTGTTATACTCCACTGCTTCTTGTACACATTTATTTGCGTGATCATGAGTTATGTCTAGCATATTTTTGAAATCAGCAGCTGTTGGGTGTACGTGTGGTAATTTGGAATTAACATGATCTTTTGGTACTCTAGGGATCCATCCTCTTTCTAATATGTATGGGACTTCCTTAGTAGAAGAGTGTTTACTACTATTATAAGCTATTTCTAAAGCAGGCAGTAAGCTGACCCAGTCATGAGTATATCCATCATGATTTTTGAATTCTAACCCAAATGCGCAAAATCTTCTCAGCATGTCTTCTAAGGTTTGGATCATCCTCTCAGCTAATCCATCAGTCTGAGGATGATATGCTGTCGAAAAAGCTAATTTAGTTCCCAGCATATCATGTAAGTTGCGCCAAAATTCTGAAGTAAACTTGGGATCTCTATCACTGATAATAATTTTTGGTATTCCTACGTCAGACATTATTCTGTTCCAGAAAAGCATGGCTACTTCCATAGCTGTGTCATCTTTATGGTTTGGTATAAACCTGGCTCTCTTGGAATACCTATCTACTACAACTAAGACAGAGTTATAGGAATAAGATCCTCCTGGAGGTAGCCCTGTCACAAAGTCCATGTTTATGATTTCCCATCTAGAAGTAGGTTCCTTAATAGTTTGAAGTAATCCAAATCTCTTTCCAGTTTGTTTGTTAGATTTCTGGCAAATTATGCAGCTTTTTATATATTCTGTGGTTTGATTTTTCCAATCAACCCACCAAGCTGTATTCCTAATTCTCTCTATAGTCCTTTCTTCTGAGAAATGGCCTGAACCTATCATGTCATGACATTCTTCTAGCATATTTCTAATTTGAGAATTATCACAGATCACCAGTACACTAGAATGTCTGTATCTATGGTATATGAGACCATCTAGCAGTGTAAATTTTCCTTCAGAATATGGTTTGTGAAGGGAACTAGGTAAACTAGCAATCAATTCAGGGGAACTATTCTGATTACTAAGTATTTCAATTAATTTGACCATTTCAGAATCCTTTTGGTAACTCTGTTCTACTAGGTCAAAATAAGCTTGATCCAAGTCACAAGCATGAATCCCCAAAATGGGAAATATATCTTCATCTTCTGGATCATACGCAGGATTATCTGGCGTATTAGGCAAAGCCCATCTGCTGAGTCCATCTGCATTCTTGTGCTTAGCTCCTGCTTTGTGTACTATTGTCATATGTCCTCTATATTGCTGAATAGCAATCTGCCATCTTAACATGTGTCTATTAGGAGCTTTCATATTCATAAGAGTTTTGACTGCAGTACAATCAGTGACTACCACTACTTTGCAACCTTCCAGATAATAATGTAGTTTGTCTAGAGCCCAAACAAGAGCTAAACACTCCATCTGGCTGGCTCCATATTTTTTCTCCGTCATTTTTATCTGTCTAGAGATGAATAGAATTGGTTTCTCTATTGGTTTATCATCAATTTGGAACTCTTGATGTAAGGCAGCTCCTAAACCATCTAGACATGCATCAATGTATAAAATGAAAGTTAATGTATAATCTGGTTGAGCTAAAACAGGTGCTGTGGTTAGAGATTTTTTAAGGGATTCATAATCTTTCACTCTAGCATACGTCATTTCAAAAATTGTGTCTTTGCTACATACTTCATACAAGCTTTTAGACATATTGGCAAATTGTTGAATGTGTTGTCTATAATAACTGCAGAAACCAAGGAAGGATTGCATCTCAGTAATATTCTGTGGCATTGCTTTCAGCATTACCGCAGCTACTTTATTCTGATCAATAGCCAATGATAATCCTGAAACTATATGTCCTAGTGCCTTCAACTCCATGAATCCAAAATTACACTTTTTAATAGACATCTTGAGGCCAGCTTTGATGGCTGTTTGGAGTACTAAATTAATCTTCTCTTTATGGGAATCCCAATTCTCAGAATATATGATTATATCATCAATGTATATCATCATCCAACATTGGCGGATGAATGAACCAAATATAGAATCCATCATTCTTTGAAAATGGGAGGGAGCATTTTTTATCCCAAAAGGCATCCTTAAGTACTCATATACTCCAAGATGGCAAATAATCCTCATGAACTGTCTGCTTTCCACGTCAATGGGAATTTGATGGAAACCTTTGAGCACATCCATACAAGTGATATACTTTGCTTTGGATAAATTATGTAAAGAGTGATCTATCCTAGGTATGGGGTAATTATCAGCTTTAGTATAATTGTTTAGTGCTCTATAATCTCCTACCATTCTAGACTTCTCATTGTGCCAAGCTATGATAACAGGTGTGGTGATCTCTACCTGTTCATTATGACCCACTTTTATAATTACTTTTAGGTCTAGCAATTCTTTAATGTGAGTTTCTAAGGCTATTCTAGATTTTGGACTAGATGGGTACGGGGGTCTCCTTAAAATTGGTGGATAAGGCTCAGTACAAGTCAATTCAAGTTTAATATCATGGCCTTTCACATTACCTATTGGTTCTTCTGTAGTACAGAAAGCTTCTTTGTTATTATAGCATATTCTTAGTATATCTAGTTGTTGATCATTGTCTAACTTATCACTAATAGCAGCTAGGGAAAGATATTCTTTATTAAATGAATCCAGTTGTTCATTCACCTTTTCTTCAGACTTGGTATTAGGTACTGGTAATCTTATGTTGATATTACAGATTTGGAATTTCTTTTTCCAGTCAGCTCCAATGGTGAAGTATCTGTCTTTACTTTGGAAAATATCAAACCCATACATGCAGAAAGTATCATTTCCTAATATAAGATAATCACAAATGGCATCTTGTAGAACTACAAACTCAATGTGCAATCTAAGAGAACCCTTAGAATGAGGGAATATGAGAGACATGGGTATAATTCCTACAGGTTTCATGGATGAATTACAACTACTAAACTTTGCCTTAGGTACTGGTAATAGATGTAGTTTCCATTCAGTGTAATTATTATCTAAAAATTCCACACTGGTACAGGAACAGAAGGCGCCAATATCTAAAAGTACTTTCAACTGTTTGTTTTTAAATATGACGGTAGAGTAACTTGTTTTCCCTAGAGTATAATTCATTCCAGAATCAGGTTTGTTGGTAAGTAATTTAGCATCAGAAATATGTCCTACATCCAGAGATTCATCCCATTTTTGAGCGAGGTGTGATTCACCATGTATCTCATTAATAGAAATGGGGTCTCCTATGTCAGCCTGAATTACAACTACTCTATGGTCTCTGTCATCTTCTGATTCTGGATCATAATAAGATCTATTTTGTTCTATTGACACTATGTTAAATCCAGTTTGGGAAGCTGTATCTTCATCATCTTCCTCAGAGTCTTATACTTGAACATTGTTAATCTTTTTACGGGGTTTAGTACAATCAGGCTTTTTGTGTCCTATTTCTCCACAGTTGTAACATTCAGGTATCTTAGTCTTTTTAGTAACAGTGAGGGCTAATTTATCTTTAGAATCATCTTTATTCTCATAGTTATTTCTATCAAAATTGTTCCCTTTCCTGTTAAGACCTTTCATTTCTACAACTTCTTCCATAACAGCAATAAGGTACGCAAAATCATGGGTTCCTTCTTTCATTCTACATCTGACAGAATGTTGAAAGTTTCCTCTACATTGACGTAGAAGTTTCTCTACTACTTCTTGACTAGTTGGATTATCATATATGCAATCAATTCTTTTCTTCTGTTTCACGCACCATTTGTGTGGGGTGTGTTTTTGAGGATCAAAATAATCAGTTTCATATAATTTACGCATTTTTTCCTCCCACATTCTGGTACCAAATTTGGCTTTGATAAGTTGTTTCCACGTATCCCATGTTTGTAAACCAATTTCTTCCTGTGTGGCTACATGCCATTCTTGTGCTACTCCTTCAAACAATCTAGGTAATCTAGTAGTTATCAAGTCTTCTGAGCCTCCATAGGTTGTAATAATATGGTCAATATACCTAATAAAACTAATGTGATCATATTCTCCTTGTCCAGAGAATTTAGGCCAATCAACTAATGGGGGCATCAATTTATTAATAGTGGCCAAATCTAAGCTATTATTGATCACAGTTGCATTCCTAGAAGGTTCTCTTTTGTTATTTTCATTGGTATTTCTCATAAAAGGATTATTAAATTTAGGGGCAAAATCAGGGGAATTTTGTGATATCTTGGGCGTCACAAATTCTTTGGTGATTATATTATGATTTTGATTGATTTTTATATCTCTTAAGTCATTCTTAATCATATGTATTTCACAATTAAAATGATTAGTAAGTTGTTCTATGGAGGAATTAACACTATCTATGTTATTGTTCATTCTGGCATTCATTTGTATTAATAAATCTTTGATTTCATCTAAAGAATTATTATTAACATTGTTACTTACATTATCTTTTTTATGTTCTTTAATTATGTCTTGTTTAATTGTAGAAGCTAAATAATCAACATTACCATTGGATACTTCTTCTAATCTTTGTATCCTCTCATTTAATATCTCATTGTGTATTTTATTATTCTCAGATATATTCAAGACTTCTTCTTTAATGTCTTTAAATATGTTACTCTCACTTAAATCAAGAGGCAACTTAGTTAGCACCTTAATTAGTTTGGAAAACCTTGCATCAATGTCATTACTGATGAGAGAAGAGGAATTAGCAATCCTATTTACAATATTGTTGTGGTTAATTTCGAAATTACTATCTAAATTAGTAATATTCCTATTTACAACATCAATATTATCTAATATAGCGCGAAAATAGCTAAGATCTTCTATTTGGTGCTGTCGTAGAGTCCCTTGGCGGCTTGAATCATCTGTGAGATCTCTTTCCACTTGCAAGGGTTGTTTTATGACTTGCGCAGGTCGGAGGAGTTCTCGCGTTTGGCTTTGCCGGTGTGTCGTTCGGGAGCGGGGAAGTGTAGTTTCTTCTCGGTCCAGGGGTTCCAGTCTTGTACGTACTTCTCGATCTCTTTGTTTGGAATAAGTTTTTGAAGGGTCTTCTGGCTCTCTTGCGCATCGGTTAAGATCTTCCGGTGAAGAGTCGAGTCGTTGCCTTTGACTGCTTCTTTGCTGCTGTTCCAAAGAGCGACGTGTTGGCGGACGAGGACTTTGATTCTTTCCTCTTTCGTCAATTCCTGTATGTCTTTCGATTGTTGGATGATTCTGATCTCCGGCGATTTGGGGCGTACGGGGATAACCTCCAACGAAGTCGACGGAAGATCTATCTCCATAGCTTCGCTCGTATCTTTGTTCTTTGTCGGATCGCGGAGAGGGATCATCTTGAACTTCATGTTCTTGATGCGACTCTGCAACTCGGTCTTGTCGGGCGATTCTCTTGGAGTCGGGGAGAGGTCCGGCAAGAGTTGGTCGGTTTGATCTAGTCGACATGGTAGAAATTTTTGTAAGTATTTTTCCTTATATTTTTTTTTCTTATTTACTTATTTATTTATTTATTTAAGAAAAGATCGATTAGCTTACCGTTAGAGGGGTTATCTTCCACGATGGGGACTGTAGAGGATCTAGCAACGGGATTGGTATTATTATCCTTGACGGCGGTGGAGGTTACGTTTTTGGCTGTCACTGTAGATCGAAAATATATAAGGGAAAGTATTCGTGAGTAAAAAAAATATTTTTTTATTTATTATTATTTTTATTTATTTATTTTTATTGTAAAAAAAAGGAGACTTACTTCTGGCTATTCGTCGAGCTTTTTTATTGGCTCGATATTCTCGGAAGAGCTGTCTCAAGATCCTTTTCTTGCTGTATATGTAGATGATGAGTAGCGATCTGCAGCTGTTCTTCGCGAGTTAGTAATTCCCAAGATGACGGAATATAATTTGCTATGTATTCTTCTTTTTTTAACCTTAAATAGCGGAGATAATACTGTATCAGCTCCGAGTTTTCTTTCAAGTTCACTAAAAGAAAAATGAATGAAGGCAAATAAGTAATTTTTCGAGAAAAAAATATATTTAGGATAAGTAATTTTTTTTTTTTTTTCGAGTTGGATTTTTGTATAAGGGAGAAAAATAGAAAAACAAAAATTTTTATGGATTTTTCGAAATTTATATGAGATTTTTTTAGGAATTTTGAAAGATTTTTATATGTAAAAAATCTGTAGTAAAAGATATGTAATTTTTTATGGATTTTTCACGAATTTTAAGGTGGATTTATTCTAGGAAGAATAAAAATAAAAGAAGTGGTTTGGATAATTTGTTAGAGAGATTTTTGATTTTTTATAAAAAAAATAGTTAGTAGGAAAAGGTAAGGAATTTTTTATCCAATGATAAAAAAGGTTAATTCCCGGCCAGACCCCCAATTGTCACGCTCTGTGATGCCAAGGACTGGTATCCTTCTAGCTACACAAGGTGCAAGGCAAAAAACAATATGGAATAAGAGTTTTTGGGTGATTTTTTAATATCTTTTTTAATAATATAAAAGATATTAAAGGTTTTTAGGAGGGGCCTGCAAGCAGGGGTGGTTTAGTTCCCTCCAAAGTTTATTTAAGACCTTAATAAACTGGGGCCTGCAAGCAGGGGTGGTTTAGATCCCAGTGATACTAGTGGCTGAAAAGGGCCACAACTCCTGAAGGAAAAAGACTTACTGTAGGCCTTAAGGGGAGGAGTGGGGACTTTTCAGAGAGAAACTGGACAGCTTGAAGCGGTTGGAAAGGTGTGGTGGACAGCTGGACAGAGTGGGAGTTGAGAGAAAGAGGCTTTGAGTCTTGAGGACTGATTTACTGGGCAGGACACTAGTAGGTTGGACTGGTGGAATGCTGGTGGTAAATATGATAAAGCTGGGGCTTCAAAACACAGGGGGAAGAAAGGGCCTCTTA
Organism: Puccinia hordei; assembly: GCA_007896445.1. Taxonomy (NCBI): domain Eukaryota; kingdom Fungi; phylum Basidiomycota; class Pucciniomycetes; order Pucciniales; family Pucciniaceae; genus Puccinia; species Puccinia hordei. The sequence continues at coordinate 51,978 of RDRW01000449.1, forward strand.
AATGCCTTTCTGGAGCCCTGATGGCGAAACAGCAAGTGTTATTTTGGCTATGGGAATACTACAAGGAAGGAGTTATCCTTAGTAGAAATAAATGATGTAATTTATCAAATTATTACATGTACAGGCTGTCCATAATTAATACAGTCTGTCAGTCATCTGTAGACATCATCTGAGGGCGCTTGAAGAGCTCTTAGTTTGATGTACAATATGTATTGATCACTTGATTTAATAGAATAAAAAAGAAATATTCAAATTATGATACAGAATCTTATTTCTGTTTAATTTGGTTATTTCATATATAAAGTTCTGTACCATGGGAGTTGTTGTCATACTTGCATGGTGGGCGCTTTTACAGCTCTCTATTCAATTATTTGACAAGCAAAACATCCTGGGAAAAGTGTCATCATTTATTATTTTCCCGTGATATAAAGATGCTTGTCATTTATTTTAATTGTACAAGTTCTCTTAGACTTGTATGAAGTATTCTGATGTTTTATTTGTCCCCTGTTTCGTGTCTTTCATGTGTAATGATATTATTAAACTTATACTGTATGTATTTGTATAAGTTATTGATAATACAAAAGACTCTAAAACAGCATGATATTTATGTCAAATGTTATTTAATATTTTATTTATGTGTTTAAAGGATAATTACATAGTTTATGTAAGTAATTATCCCGTATTTTGAGGACTTCTACTTTATTAGAATACTCTCATATTACATATGTTTATACCTAGTAAGTATTTTAGCGCTTAGTAGGAGTATTCTTTAAGTTAATTTTATTATTAGAAAGAGTAAGTTTTGTAGGGTACTTTGGCTGAGGTGCCCTAGGTTATTTCACTTGCTCTTTCAGAATATGAAATAATATTCTTACTTATCTCAAAGGTTAATGAGTTATTATTTATTTTATTATTTATTTATTTATTATATTTGTTTCTAGCATTATTACTACTTAATAATGTTTCTATTTTAAAACGTTATCTTTTTCTTATGTTTATTATATTGTATTATTACCTATGTAATAATGTCTCTTTCATATGTATTTTTTATTAATTAATTATTAGTTTATTTATTGTTCTATTCAGGTTGTCTCTGAACTAGTAGCAAGCTGACACAATTTCCAGGTGTAGGATCATTTTTTCCCCTCACATATAAATATATCCAATTGGGAAACACAAATTTAACCTCCTATTTATTTGATATAGACTCTATCTCTCATTTCTGTCTTGATAAATTTCAACCTAACACATAAGTTGAATTTAGACACAACAAGATTTCAGGTGGGGATCAATTTATTTTTCCATGCTCTATTCAAATCTGCATAAATGTATCCCTTTCAAGTCCCTAAAAGAATTGTAAGAGAAAAGACGTTATTGATCCTACTGAAATTTGGCCATTCAATTACATGAGAATTTTTAAATATCCACAAAAACAGCTTAATTCAATTACTTGGAAGCTTCCCACATTGAAAAGCCCTCTTGCACATCAAATCTCCTGTGTAACTTCATGGTGTTTTTTAAATATATATACAATCCTTTTTCTGTGTTACTGCTCTGAATTCCTTAGATTAGACTTTAGATACTTTTCATAAACCATTTTGAGTCCTCCAGTAATTTATGCAAAATTACTGAGGAAGAGCAAAAAATTGAAAATCATGATGATTGGCTTGATGATATATTTCTTACCATATCTCTTACTGCTTAATTCTGGGAGCCTTCTGATCTCACCTTGTAAACCCCCTTGCGCGGGCTTCACCAAAAGAAACCACTCAGACACTCAGATTACATAATCAACCCAAGACTACTTACGTCCTTTCTCCCCGCACCCTCCTAGCTCAGTAGAGACCTCTGACTTCTAAATCTACTGAGCTAGGTGAGTAAACCCATTCCTCCGACTATTCTTCTTTCCTCTATTATCATTTCCCATTAACTTCTAATTGTACAAGAGACCTCTGACTTCTAAATCTACTGAGCTAGCAATATAAACCCAGGTTCTAGAAATCGTCTCCCAGGACAAGGTCCTGTTTCTAGCACAGCTCAAATTACATGAGCAGTGAAGAGGTCGAAAGCGACATCTTACACACCTCCTATCATCACACTCTTTGTTTCCAACTAAGACCCAAGATTACTGATTATCAAAGAATGGTTGACACCGGAACCTGGTTTGCATCAAAAAGACTCCAGTAAAATGTTGATTAAAAATGAAAGGAATTAAGGATGCTCATTTCCTGGGAAGAGCACCTCAAAAGGCTCTGTATTCCAAGATGTATCACTTTGGGAAAAGGTAAGGTGTCATCTTGTAATACCTGCAAGTTACCATTTTTTAACATATATGTGATGCATATTTTAGAAATGAATGAAAGAACCTGGAACAATAAAACTTGCCCTGTATCCATCCCTACAAAGAAGGATAAATTGAAAGGTGAGGAAAAAGAAGGAAAGCCATAGAAATTGTGAAGGCATCAAGAAGGTATACCCCTGATCCCTTGAAAAATCCAATGGTTCCACATTCTGATAATCACTTCTAGTACCTTGAAGAAGACCCAAATATTAATCCACTATTAGCCAGTGACCATTTTTTCCCCAGCTCTTGTAGTTATGGATTACCTTTTCAGCTTTCATCTTTCATTTGATAATATCAACTTTGGTTAGAAACAATTCACGTGATTTGACAAATCTCATTCTTTTTCCATGAATAATCAATAAATTTTGGATTCAAAACAAAGACGTTTGCGATATTTGATGATCTTATGTCAAACTCCAATCTTAATGAACCAATTAATCAAAAGCCGGCCAGGCTTTTCTTTTGTAGATTAAGCCCTCCGGGCTTAAACAGAACCCTTGATTTTCCTTGTTTTCTTTTGCATAAAATATTGTTGTATTTCAAGAATCCTTAAGCCCGCTGGGCTTAATATCTGTCAGCTTGCTACTATGACAGAGCAACCTGTCACAAGATTTCCACAAAACTTATTATAAACATACGTAGATTATCAAATAATAGTTAGAATATTATTTGATATTCTGAATCTACACTAAAAATAACCTGGGGTACCTCACTAATAGGTACCCCTAATTCTCACTCCTTCACTATGTAAATTAGCAAGTACCTTTAAAAAAGGCAACTTGCATTAATTAATGCTTATATATACATACACATATGCTTAAACCCCATTTCCAGTCACCGAAATGAGGTGTTGTGTAAATTGGGGGAGATAGTGTAAATACACCGTGTTTTACTCAACCCCCGCGTACCGCAGTCCGCAGAACTTGAAGTTCAACCCGCGTGACTGAAAGCCTGCGTCAAAGTTGGGATATAAGCCCCCACGCAAGCATGAAGCCCCTTACAGGCTCTCAGCTTGGCACGCGGACTCCACAGTAACTCAGGTACACCCAAATCAGCAAAAACACGCCCCAGTGACCTCATTACATATGTTACATATGTAATGAAGATTACTGGGGACTAAATAATTAAATACAATGAATAGTATTATTTATTTATACATATAAATAAAATGTATTGAGTGAACAAACAGTACAAGGAATACTGTGGCTTATTATAAATACAAATAAGCCACTAGTATTAAATCTATAACAAACAGTACTAATGTACTATAGATTTTAAGTCAGTATAAATATATAAATAATAATAAAATACATTAATAGAATCAATTGGTGACGTGTATTCAAAGCAGGGGCTGCTGAAGCGTCACCAGGAAAGCAAACATGGCCAAAATGTGGTCCAAAGGTCCCACAAGTTGGCCAATAATACCTACAGGGTCCCCAGAGGGAACTCAAGACTATTTAAGGAGCTCTTCAACCGCACAAAGAAGGCTCCTCATGCTTTGAAATACCCACTAGATTAATTACCACCATTTACTTTAGATACACATCTTATTAAACAGTCTGGTAAGTTCCTTAGTAGTTGTTCTTTAGCCTTTTCTTCCCCAACAACATTACAGTGTCCAACCAGCTCCACAATCAACCCATCAAAGCGCCCAAAATTGTCTTTTTTAACCCAGAATATCCTCAAGCTCTCTCTAGGATTATTACTAGTAAGTAATAACCCTTTTTCTTGAAGATATTCCCCCATTTCCATTCCTGGGATTAAACCACCCCTGTGACAACAGGCCCCAGTGTTCCAGGTACCTAAATCCTCTGCATTTATTTGTAAGATACCTTAGAGGGATCTAAACCACCCCTGATTTATCAGGCCCCTCTGGTTTTTAATTATATTAAATTTATTTAATATAATTATTAACCTATTTTTCTCTCCATTTTTTACGTCACAATTCCCCCATATATTTTGGGAATTGTAACATTGTACCTTACCCAGAGTTTATATACTCTTTCCACATATCCTTGCACCACCTGTAGCTAGAAGGACTTGTCCTTGGCATCAGGGAGGCTGACAATATCATTGATTTTTGGATTGAAACCAAACACTTTTGATGTATTTCATGATTTTATGTGGGACCCAATCATACTTACCCAGTGATGCACCAGCCCGCCAGGCATATGTTTTTTCAAATTAAGCCCACCGGTCTTAAAGAAACCCCTGTGCTTCCTTTTTGCCCTACACTCAAATTGTTTTAGTCCCAGCATCCTTAAGCCTTCCAGGCTTAATATCAATCAATCTGGATTCAAACAAAAAGATTTGTCCAGATTCTACGATTTTACGTGTTTCCCATTAAAGCTTACTTAATTGGTGAGCCATAAAACTGCCAGGCTTTTCTGATTTAGATTAAGCCCGCAGGGCTTAAAAACTAACTGAGCTTGTCATGTTTGGCCTGACCCTTGAATTTTTTTGGTCCAAAAATCCTTAAGCCCGCCGGGATTGATCACTAAGATGAAGCCCCAGCTCATAATTATACTTTTATGGTATAGTAAAAGTGGGGATGTCAGATCTTCCAGGTATTTTTGAAGGGATATTTATCAAGGGAAAATAAAGAGGATGTGGACAGGAATTCTGGATACTAAAGCCTGAGTCAGGAGATAACAATCAAATCCAGTCTTCTAGATTGCATGGCAGAAAAGAACTCATCCAACAAGAAGTATTGACCTTGAAGAAATGCACATAGATGAACAGATATTTTTATTTCTATCTAAACATTAGGTTTGAAATTTACAGCAACTCTGGGGTCAGATTGTAGGACAGAAGATGGTGGATTACATGAAGATTCATCATTTATGGAGAGAATTGAGTGAAAGGAAGTGAAAGGAGTGATAGATACAGGACCAAGGAAAATATATCCAGCAGGTGTAAAAAGGGTTTAGGGAAAGTACTAGCATGTTTTGTAAATGGTGGATTTTTTGAAACAATTCAATTGCAGAATGGTGGATTTGGACATATTTGATACCCCCTATTCAAACATAATTCATATGCCTTGAATCCTGAGTCAGTTTAAGGTTCCTTCACCAGGAAAAATAAATTGTCACCTGGCGTCTGGTGAAATCAAGAAACAATGGCTGTAGCCTGTTTCTAGCTCTGATTCCCCTCCAACTAGGCTTCAATGTCCTTTGTGCCCTACAAGGGGCTGTAAATGAGGCCAAAATTGCTACTAATGGGCAGCTCATTGAACCTAGGCTGATGTCACCTGTAGTCTAGTGCCAATTCATTTTTCTTGTTGCTTCTGACAGCATATTGAAATTAGAACATGTATGTAAAATTTGAATAAATATATTTCATCAATAGTCCTTTAATATTGGGGATTCACAGACATGGTCAGGATAAGTTAGTATCTACTGTCTATTTTATTTTTCCTAGTAGCTGAATGAATACTGGTTTCCACCCCAAATTTACGTACATAATTAAATACTTATTTTTCACTCTACAAAATATTTTTGTGGGCTGTGTTTCCTACATGGAATTGGTTTTATTACCATCAGTGAATATACAAAACTTTCCTGGTTGAGAAGATCAGATATATCTGATTTACATGATACCCAAAGCATAATAAAAAGATAATAAAGATAACACACCCATATTTTATACTCATCAATAAAGTCAAATTCCATGAGGACTGTTTTATTGGTGAATGAGATTCATGCTCATGAAAGATCATAATAATTCCTCAAATGTGTAAGTGATTGGTAATACCATCCTGTCAAAATTACATGTTCAGGATTCTCTCAGATATACCAATTTGAATTCACTGATCCTCATCAAAAATAATAATCCAAAATCTATAAGTGAGGACTGTGTTCATTGCTGACTGAAACATACCCTTATGAATGATAATAATAATTTCTGGATGGTGTAAGTAATCTAATTATTTCAAAATTACACAACATCAAGATTCTCTCAGATATATCAACTGATCATCATCAAGACAATTCAAAATATATACTAAAAAAGATGCAAATATGCCAAGGGTTCTAGAAAAGTGATGATAGAACAGCAATCAAAAAGAAGAGCAGTGTCAGCCTCTGTGATGCCAAGTAGTATATATATATTAAAGCATGAGGAATCAAAATACAGGGGGGATAAGGGATCCTTAAATGCCTTTCTGGAACCCTGATGGCGAAACACAGGATGTATTTTTGGCTATGGGAAAAATAAAAGGGAGGGTTTAACATTTAATATAAATTTATGTAGTTGTTTAATCAAATTTCCATATGTACAGGCTGTCTACTGATGGTACAGCCTGTTTATGCTCTTTTGCTGGCATCTTTAGGCGCTTCTGAACCTCTGAAAAGTTTTGTTATATGTGTTGATCCAAGGTTTTAATTACATGTCAATAAGTATTGATTAAATGTCATGTGTACTTGTTGATCACACTTGTCAGAGTTTCAAAGGTGTGTGTTGTATGTAATGTGAAATAAATCTTCGTAATTGCTCTTTGGGCGCTTCAGGAGCTTCTGATTTGATCCCTGTCATGCAGGCTCTTTGGGAATGCATGACTGCAGAGATCTGTCAACAGATAATTTCCCACTAAGGATGTAGTACATTTATTTTGAACTGTTGTTCAATCATTATTTTTGGGATGTTCTCATTTTTTTTCTTGCTTTTGTTCATGTTCTTTTTCCCTCTGAATCATCCTTAGTGTAGCTAGTTTGTAATTAAATAAAATAAATAAATAAATAGATAATATAGTATATTACTAGTATTATATAATTATTTATTTTATTATGTTCTTATTTAAATACATTTTTATGTCGTGGTTTTGTATATGTATTTATCTTTTTTATTCTGTATTTTAATGTATAATAATTCTTTCAGCGCTTTAGTGGTAATATTCTTTCAAGTTGTTTTACTACTAGAAGTTTTAAGTTATCTGGGGTACTTTGGCTGAAGTGCCCTAGGGTATTTTACACGCTCTTCAAGATTATGAAATGTTGTTTCCACTTATCTTTATTATTTATTAACATATTCATTGTTTCATACTTATTAATGTATTAATGTATTTATCTATTTAATATTAATTTACTATGTAATAATGTTTTTATTATTTCCATATTGCTTTTTTATGTTGATTTATCTTATTATTATTCATTTGTTATACCTTTTATTAAATGAGTAATACTATATTTTGTATTTTATGTTTATTTTTGTTCTAGTCAGGTTGTCCCTGAACTAGTAGCAAGCTGACAAGCAGTGTAAGGATCTTCATAAATCAGGGGTAAAAGTGAATATGTTTTTAAATAAAAACAAATGTCTTGATAAAGGAGTATCATTGAAATTCTCACTTGGAATTGTTACAAATAACCTGAATCAAATAACATGTTATTTGGATGCATTTTGAATTCATTTATCTGTAAGAGATGTTTTTTGTTTAATTGTTTGATCCATTCATATAATGGATAAAGATTCAGAGTTTCATCTGGAATGTTTATTTCATGAAGTTCATTGGGAATTTACTTGCCATTTGAAAAATGATTAATTAAATATATTGAATTACTTCAACTTTGGAGCAGTCATGTGAAAACAAGATACCTCAATGATAAATTCTGTCAAAGTGGGGAATACAGTCTAGATACAGTGTTGATATGTTGAGGTTGGGTGAGAGATAAGCAAAGGCACCTCCATAGAGGTTTCAATTTTTTTTTCCTGGTGTACATTTCTACTAATCTTCAGACTGCTGCTACTAATGGGAATGTGAGCCTGGGTCTCTGAAGTGACAAAAGGACACAGAATTTTCAGCCACCAAGATATTACATATAGCATGTAACACTTGAAACTGCAAGCTGAAATAATTAATAATATTTAAATTATATTATTAGGGGGTATCAAATATGACCAAATCCACAATTACCTAATCAACGGGTTTCACCAAATCCACAATTATGAAACCAGTGGATAAAAATTCCAAATAATGCCATTATTTGCACTAGACATGTCAAGTATCAACAACAAAAACACCAATTATAATTACAAAAACCACAATCCTCCACAATTCAACCAATCACAACTCAGGATCCAAACTTGCAATATATAACCCCAATACAATCAATAATCCTCCAAGATTCAACCCCAACCAACAATCAATTGTTGCCGATACAACTCCACCCAATCACAAACCCAAACTTGTTCTTCAGTTTTCCTCAAAATTTGGTAAGTTTAGTTGATTATGAACTTGCTCTTAGAAAAAACATTAATCAATCATTCCCTGATCCCAGAACGATGCCTATCAAAAAAACGAATAAATTCATCACTGGAAAAGGAAAAGTGATCCCAAAGAAGTCAGCAAGCAGGAATAAACCCATCAAGAAGCAAGCACAACATGTCTCTGACAATGATACAACCGGAAAAACTTCTTCTCACCTAAAGAAGGACAACTTACTCATAATCATCGACTGGCTCAAAATCCAAAAGGATCATGGTTTGTGCTTTGGAACTGGTAAGGCACCAGCAGTTGGAAGGCCAGCCAAAGGGAAGATTAACGGATTCGAGCTTATGGCAATCAATCTGAGAAATCAATCCCCTTCACAAATCAATCTAACGGCCAGGCAGATGAAAGATCGTTTTAACAGCTACAAGGACAAGTACAAGAAAACACATACCCAATCCCTCTCCACTGGCTTTGGACTCACCAATGAAGACCAATCGGCAGGAATTATCACCATTGACAAGAAGCTTGACAAAATGTGTCCACATTTCCATGCTATGCATCAGCTGATGGGTAAGAAACTGTTTGTGACGCCCTTGTACAAAGTTGATGCTCAAAACGGTGATGAGAGCTCTGACTCTTCTGGTCCCGAGGCCAACAACTTGGAAAAAAATGTTGATAAAGATGACTCAGATAATGTATCTGCGTATTCCAATAACTCTAGGGCTCCAGTTGTAAGATTGATCAGTTGTTTCACTGTCTTTTTTGATAATTGCTAATATGTTCAATATTGTTTATACGTGATGAATTAGTCAGCAATCTTGGAACCTTTAGAAGCAAATGAGAATAGGTTTGAAGGAGGCAGGGATGGTGAAGATGTGTGTTTGAATTTCTTTTTATCACTTATGCCATTTCTTCTTCAAACGATTGACCTTGCCACTAAATAATTTAGGAAAGAGTTGGACCGGCCAGTGTTTGTGACAATCCGTCGGATGAAAATGAAGCGGCAATCCTGGTTTGTTATTGGATCAATTAATCACTGTTGTTCGATTGATTAGCTAAAGCCCCATTTCTTCCCATTTTTGACATTAGCAAGGAAAGGTAGCAAGTATTTCTCCTAGTGGCCAGGTTAAATCATCTAAGTGCTATCGAAGGGCTGTGGATTCCCTCACTGCCAAAGAAAGGGACCTTGACACAAGTGATTCAGAGGATTCCTGTCCATCTGATGCTCGAGAAGATACTCAGTCACCCTGCAAGAAGAAGAAAAACAAATCATGCACCACTTTGACACCTAACGACGCTGCATTGGATTCTCCTGCAAATTCAAGTAAACCGTTGCCAACTCAAACACCCAAGGACAAGCAAAGGGCATCCAACAGTGCCAATATCAATCCTAAGAGCCAATCAACCTCAGGGCCCAACACCCCAAATCCTTTTTCTCAACATGAAGAGTATGCGTTGAAGAGGGATGAAGGCCAGTTGGAGATGTAATCCTTGTTCCAATTTTATTTAACTGACATGCTTCTTCAACTTATTCTTTATTAGGAAAGTCACAAGTCGCTCAAGACAGCCTCAGTTTTGAGATGTTGAAGTTTGAACGACAGGTCAACAACGATAATAAGGGGGTCGAGTTGGAGGAAAGGAAATTCAACCACTCAATTGAACTTGAGGAGAAGAAGTAGGATCATGGAATTAAATTAGAGGAAAAGAAGTGGGAACATGGAATAAAATTAGACGAGAGGAAATTAGACTGGGAAAGGGAGGAGAAGGATAAGGACCAAAGGTTTGAGATGGCCAAGATGGAATGTTTGGCTTGTCAGGAGCACATTGGTAAGAAGTAGGACCTGGTGAATCAGCGTGTGGCTCATGGGAAGAGTACAGAAGAGATTGAACGCTTGGAAAATTTATTCAAATAGTCCACCTTTTTTGGCTCTGTTTGCACCCAACAAATCATTTGAAACATTGCATGTTACACATTAGAAAGAAAATAAAAAAAGCAAACTATTGATTATATTTGAAAGAGTTGTCTAAAATAGCATCCATATCTCTAATACTCCAGTTGCTTTTATTTGGATGATTAATATAGTGACCATCTCTAATAAGCTGAATGGCTTTTTGGGTTTTCTTGGGCAGTTGGCAAGATCACCCCATTCATGTATGTGAAGAGTTGGCAGCAGTTTTTGAGGGAAGAGTCAGGTGAGAATAAGCAGTGGCTTTCCATGCACACTCAACTATACCATCAAATCCTGCAAAGTTGATGCCACAAAAATTGTCTGGAAAGACAAATTCACCTCCAGTGACTTGAAGATTATTCTCAACTAGCGTCCCAGTGTGTTTCTCAATGGGAATCCATAGGACAAAGCTGAAGGGTGAAGCATCTGTGTCTTGGTGTGGTGTGTTTGCAAACTGGCCAAGGGTAAACGACAGGTGTGAGGTGAATCCTTTGCGGTGGGCTGAATATTGGGGAGCTAGTCCAGGGGCTTTGAGTCGAATGTGTTGTTTCTGGACCTCACGGAATAGGGGTTTGGATACAGATCGGAAGCACCGGCCAAGAAACTTATCAATTTTTGGAACATACTTTTGAAGCGCTTCATAACCATGTTGATCTGTAGCAACTTTGGAAGAAATTCCTGTTATACCAATTTGGGATTGTGCCTCTTAACCTTTTCGCCATCCCAGACTGTACATTTCACCCAAGTATGCTGGTCCATTGGATTTATTGGAATTTTGGAATTTGGCCTGCTGGATGAGATGTTGGCTGAGATGTTGGTATTGTTCTTTGAGTTTTGCATCCATGGTTGAGAATGGTCGGAACTTTACCACAGCAATAACATTCTTACGAGCTCCATCGGCCCAGCAGATAAAGGACTTGTTGAAGAATCGGATGTCGGCATTTGGATTGGGAATTGAGATGTGGACTGGAATATGGGACTGGCCAGAAAGATGTACATTGGCCCTTTGACGGCGATGAGATTGAGTGGCGGCTTTTGACTTTTTCCGCTTCCTTTGATTTTTACTGAGATGTGATTGCGGAGCCAGACAAGAACCTTCTGCTTCATTGAACCCTTTGCTTCCACGTATATCTTGTTCTTGATGGTGATCACATTGGCGATAGATTTGACAAATTACGCAACACTTTGATTCCATCTGAGACATGTTAGGAGGCATGTTGGGATTGGGATTGGAGAGTTTGTTGCATGTAGGTGGGCGAGGTTGACGGCTGAGTTTGACTTTCTTCAAGGAGAAATTGGATGATTCTGAGTCCTTGTCACTACTTTCATTGTCGGTAGATCCAGCATCTGAGGAGGGGCTGTCTGAATCCAAATTGTACGTCAAAACGGAAGGTCATGGCGGCTCCTCATGGTGAGAATCATCCCCTCCTTGCTCCTCACTAATGTGCTGTGACTGTTCTAGATCAAGAGGAGTAGCACACCACCAATGGACATTACAGTTCGCACTTGATCTTTGAAAAGTCAGCGGCACATCAGCTGGGATTGGGGAGGGGGTGGGCAAGGGTTCTTGTGGTTGGTTGGGTTCAGTGGCCAAGGATTCCTGGTGTTTGATCCAATTAATGGTTGTGAGGCGTGGTGTCTTGCTGAGGTTTGGCAAATCTTGTGACATTTTGGGGATTTAAGGGCTAATAAAAATTGGATGAGTCCAAGTCAGTTCAAAAATGATCACTCATACAGTTATCATGACAGCCCCTACTTACCTTGAGAGGTTGTAGGGGCTCAGGAGGAGGGATTGTTTGATTGCAGCGCAAGGAAGCGTCCAGGCTCCGTCGGTTTCAAGCCTGGATGAAAAAAACATGTCATTTGTCTTCCTTGCTTGATTGGCGACCCGATCAACCAAGGAAGACAGACCCCATCCAAAAAACAAAAACACAGAGCCCCTACTTACCTTGAGAGGTTGTAGGGGCTCAGGAGGAGAGATCGTTTGATTGCAGCGCTAGAAAGCATCCAGGCTCCGTTGGTTTCGAGCCTGGATGAAAAAAAACATGTCAGTTGTCTTCCTTGCTTGATCGGCGACCCAATCAAGCAAGGAAGACAGACCCCATCCAAAGAACGAAAACACAGAGCCCCTACTTACCTTGAGAGGTTGTAGGGGCTCAGGAGGAGAGCTTGTTTGATTGCAGCGCTAGAAAGCGTCCAGGCTCCGTCGGTTTTGAGCCTGGATGACAAAAAAAACTTTTCAGAAGTCTTCCTTGCTTGATTTGCGACCCGATCAAGCAAGGAAGACAGACCCCATCAAAAAAACAAAATCACAGAGCCCCTACTTACCTTGAGAGGTTTTAGGGGCTCAGAAGGAGCAATTGTTTGATCGCAGTGTCAGATTGCAAAAATCACCGCTGTGGAACTCCTAATTGATCAGGAAAGAGCTTGAAGGGGAAATAGACAACAAATCCAGTAAGTAGAAGATGTTGAAGCTACAGGTGCTGATGAGGCTGCCCTTCTTGACTAATGCTGAGGGGAAAGGGTTTCACTAAGAAAAAGAAAGAAAAAGGTGTGGCTATATTTCTACTAATCCTTAGACTGCTGCTACTAATGGGAACTTAGGTTGTTTAATCAATCTTAGGCAGGGACCTTGAGAGGAGTGAGAAAAGCACTGAGAAAGAGTATGGGGTATGTGTTATGATTGTTATTTGTGTGAAGGTTGATGCAAAAGTAAATGTAAAAGGTTTAAAGGTAAATGTAAATGTAAACTGTACTGTTTCTAAAAGGGGAGTGCAGGCCTCATCCATAGAACTAAGGGGAGTTCTACTTATACAAAAGGGCACAAGATGGCTGATCCTGGCAGTAAAGAGAAAGGGGAAATGTGTTCAGAGGTATACAACCAAAAGAGAGTAGTGATAGTGTAAGAAAGATGAGCCAATGTAGCTAGCAACTATGTATATAAGGAATGTAATGTGACTAGTAACCAAAGAGGATGATAAAGGCAGAAGATGTAACTATGTAATATGAATGACTGTGCTGTACAACTTTATACCAAAGAAGATATAAACTAAAGAAAAGTATGTAATATCTGTGTTTTATTTATGTACTGTATATTTATAAATCAATACCTTGTATAATATCCTATGGGGTTGTAGTATTGGTAAAGTTATGTGGTTATAAGTGGTAATATTCTAAGAATGCTAATAACTTCTGAACCAAAGGGAAATCAGGGGTACTTTGAGTGAGTGACTAGGGGTAGTTTTGTATGTAGAATCTGATTATGTAATAATAATGAAGTATATGTGAGAGGAAATATAAGTTGTTGATGATTGTATGTGAAAAGGTATGGATTACCACATCCTCCCCCAACTAAGCTGTCTGTCCCCAGGCAGGGAAAAAAGAGGACCCTGATTCAGAGTAATAATGATGATGGAAAAAGGGAATTTTAGGGAGAAAACCTGAGAGTGGGGGTGTGTAGGGGAAGGAAAAGTCCATAGCCAAAGAAGGAAGTCTGTATCCAAGCCAAGGAGGTCCAGTCCAAATAAAAGAGGTGCTGCCACAAAAGGATGTCTGTATCCAAAATAAGAGTCCACTAGTTTTTCCCAGAGAGAAGTCCAAAGAGTAAGGGGGAAAGGGTGAAAAGTCCAAAGCCAAAGAGGGAAGTCCAGATCCATCCAAGGTGGCCAATTCCTAGGTCCACATACTGAAGAAGGAAGTCTTGATCCAAATCCAGAGGCCTAGTGTAAATATATTACTGAATCCTGAGTATAGTTGTCCAAGATATCCAGAAAAGCCAATATTCAACATAATCCAAGAGCTCCTAAAGAATAAATCCATCCAAAAAAACATGCTAGAATGATCCAGGGTTCAATAAAGTCCAAGGTCCAGTGGCCTCCTAGAATTATATTACATTCCAACTCAAAATGAATCCAGGGTCCAATAAAGTCCAAAGTCCAAGGCTCCTAAAAATAAATTCCATTCTAAACAACATGCAGGAGAGATCTAGGGTTTAGTCCAAGTTTCTGCTGTCCAAAGGTCCAAGTCAAGGTCCAGGTAATCCTCATAGAGCCACCATCCAAGTGAGTCCGTTATTCCTTTATCCAAGTCCAGTGCTTTCTAATCCAGAGTTTGTATCCTATAACTGTAAGATGTAATATATGTAATAATATAAAAAGATGTAAAGGGTAATTTAATAAGGATTGGAGGTAATATGGTAATAGAGTAAAAGGTAATGGTGATATGGTAATGGTTTAAATGTAATGGGGTAGTTGTTGATGTGGGAAAAGAGGTAGTGGTAATATGGAAATGGAGTGAAGAGCAAAGGAGTAATAGAATGTAAAGGGTAAAGGTAATGTAGAAGAAGGGGTAGTGTTAATATGGGAATAGAGTAAGGAGTAGTGAAGTGTAAGGGGTAAAGGTAATTTAAAGAAGGAGGGCTAGTGTAAAATGGGAATAGAGTAAGGAGTAGTGAAGTGTAAGGGGTAAGGGTAATGTAAAGAAGGGGTAGTGGTAATATGGGAGGAGAGGAAAGGGTAAGGATAATGGCAAGAAGAAAGAGAGGTGTTGATGATGTGGTAAGAGGGTAATGATAATATGTAGTATTTAAATGTATGATGAAAGAAAGGGTAAAATGGTCATGGGTGGTAATTCAAGAGAAGAAGGGTGAATGTATATGAGTATCCTACAATATGTAATGATTTTAAAAGATTTATATATGTATCAAAGGGTAAAGGATTCTGAAGGAAAGTGATGGAAAGGGGTAATGTTATGTGCAAAGGGAATTTTAATTTATATATGTTTCAATAAAACTCTAATGGTTAATGAGAGTAAAGAGTTATAATAACTAAGGAGGTGGTCCAGAAATCAGGAAGTGGAGTGAAGAGGGAAAATAAAAGAGGATGAGGATGATGGATGATGGATGGGGGGATTATTCCATTGGGTTCCTGGGGATAGGATGATTCCCCTCTTGAGGATGGGATGATTCTCCTCCTTTTTTTTTTTTCTAGTTTAGTTGTCCTCCTGGGTCCCTTTTTATAAGTCTTCCTGATGATTTTATTTCCAAGCCTCCTGTATTATCTGGTATCCAAAAAAGGCAAAATTAATTTGTCTGTGTTTTTTTTTTTTTTTTTTTTTTTAACATGGTCATTTTTTCCTGTTTTGGTTTCATCTCTCTTTTTTTTTTTTTTTTTTTTTTCTGATGTTTGTATTGATTTACATATTTATTGATTTATTTATTTATTTTTTTTACTTTTTTTTTTTTTTTTTTTTTTTTTAAAATGAAAATCGTGGTCTTGATTTTCCAGCGAGGTGAGGGGTGCAACCGGAAATGAAAGGTGAATGCCCGCGCAGAGAGTAAACACAGGGTTCCGGGTAATACAACGTCCGCGGAGTCGCCAGCGTCTCCAAAACGGAGGCACGTTCCTCCGGGTCAAAGAACGACCTCGGAGATGAAAAACAAACCGTCCTTCTTACTGGTAAGAAGAACGTTCAATGGAGAGAACAGGAAAAAAATAAATAAAATGAAAGATAAAAAAGAAAGAAACCCGGGTCGTGCACCGGCATCGACTATGTTTTGATTACTTTTAATAGTATCAAAGACAAAAAGAAAGCGTTTCCGGATTGTACACCGGCGTCAAAAGTTGGGATTGATGATTTTATAAAGGCTTCGACGAGGCCGTCGTTCCTCCTCCCTACACTGCATTGATAATTATTTGTTTATTCATTTTGTTCCAAAGTCCATTAGACGTTTGTCCCTCCTATTTTTTTTGTTAACTTGAGTTCAGAACTTGTTTACTGATTGATTTTTAATATCTTTATCCCCCAAACAGGTTTTTTTTTTTTTTTCGAAATGTGAATGCGTAACTGGATCGAACTCGGTACTGTAGCACACCGCGCCGCGTCTGGACAAGCCAATCGTCGAAGAAGACGTCGTAAAAAAAAAAATTGATGTGATGAGAAAAAATGAGGGAAAGAAAGGTTTTGCCTATGTATCAGGAAGATGTGACTGCTTTATTTAGTGAGTTTTTTTTTTTTTTTTTTTTTTTTTTTTTTTTTATTTGATTTGACTTGTACTAATATTTTTTTTTTTTTTTGTGCTGATTTATATTTTGCTGCACAGGTGATATGAGATTATGAAAAGGAAGGGGCATAATTTTTCTGATGGTTGTTTTGGCAGGTCCCATTCCCCTATGGGAAATGGAATTTCTGCCCTTGGTCCAAATAATCCCTGGTGACAATGTTGACTGGAAGAGATGTTTCCCATTTGTGATGAGTGGGGAGGAGGATTGGTACCAGGTAAGCTTGTCCTTTTTCCATTATTGAGAGTGATTCTTCCCTAGGTCCATTGTATTTGATGGTTGCTGATATGTCCATTAAAAAGGGCTTTCCAACTATGAACTGGACTCCACCTCTGGCCACCCAGAAATGAACAAACTTGGTTACTCTACCCACCAGTACTTCCACCTTTTCAGCAGTTCCAATTATTTCAGTGTGATGGCCTCCAATCCCTTTGAGCTTCATTGGTTTTTCTGTTATAAACAATCCAAGATGGTTGGCAAGTTTTTCTGGTATAATGTTGACCATTGATCCAGTGTCCAAAAGTGCCTCCAAGGTTTTTCCATGTATAGTGAGTTTGACATAACCTAGTGGGCAGGAATAATGTGTGACTGAATCCTTTTCTTCCTCATCCTCTTCTTCCACTGCTGCTGAGTATACTGATACATTAGGTTCCACTGGTATTCTTCTGTTACTGATCCTTTTCTTGATGTGGTCCACCACTCCTGGGGCTATGGTGCATATTTCTCCTGCTGTAAGGGGTACAATAGTTTTCATAATCCTTCCTGCTGTCTCTTCTTCCATTCCTGGGTATTCTTTGGCCAGAGTCTTTTCCAAGTAAGTCTTCCTTGGGGCCTTTTCCTTGGGTGGGTTTTCTGATTCTTCACTGGATTGGAACCTAACTTTAGTATTCTGAGGATTAGAAGGGGACCTGGAACTGGGGCCTGGGGAAGAGGTAGCCATTCTGAGTAAGTCCTGTTTATCCATGCACTGCCAGCATATTTGCCTAGGTTGATTTCATCCCAGTTAAACTAGGATGCAAAAAACCAATTTAAAGTAGGTTGACCTCAACCAATGAAATATAAAACCAAGGGGGGTCCCTTGGATTTATATTTCATCAGTTGATTTCAACCAAGTTTAAATTGGTTGAGTGCATCCCAGTTTAACTGGGATGACTCCATCCTGGGAAATTATGCTGGCAGTGATGTCAATTAGAGTTTCCTGGTCTTTCTTGGTCCTCTTTACTTTATCTGATTATTCCTGTTGGTCCTTGTTTCCTCTAGTCCTTTTCCCTAGGTCTGCTTCATAGAATCCTTGGATTTCTGGGTCCATTTCCTCTAGTTGGCCAAAGGAAGATATATGTCCAAATGATGTAGTGGCCTCTGAGGAATCCTTGATAAATTTATCCACAACTGATTTGATTGGCCTGCTGGAATCCCAGGGAATTGGTGAGCTGTCTGGAAGTTTGAATCCTCTTCCATCCTTGAGAACTGATCCAACTGATTCATCATAGGTTAAAAGACTGCATCTGGTGATTGTGTGGGTTGGTTGGAAGCAGTAGAAGCACTTGAAGTCTGGGTTCCTTGGTCCATATGCTTGTCCAGAAGGATTTCCAGAAAAATGAGGTGGGGCAGATTTCCCAGCAGTGAGAGCTGCAAATTGCTTAATGAGGGAGTCCAGTTTCTGATCTGTGGAATTAGAGGTGGTTGGAGCTGGGGATTTGTATACAGGTGGGAGTTGAACTGGTGGAACTATGGAAGGTGTGTTGACTGGTTCCTGACTGATATCTTTCCTGGATGTCTTCCTTCTTTTCATTACTGAAGCTGACTGAACCTCCCTGTGTATGTAGGTGACCAGGACCTGGGTATTTGGAAGAATATCACCTCCATCCTTTGAGGCTAGCATCTTGTTGTCCCTGATGAGTTCCTTGGTGACTGAAGATTCCAATTCTGGGCTGAGTGAGTCCAATAAGATTTCCCTAGACTCCTCCACATGTGATGTCTGTCCCATTCTAAAAAGATAGTTAGTTATTACCTCATACTTAGTCCTGAATGTTTTGAATTCCTCCAGGGTCTTGATTCCTCCAGCTTGGATGGTAGAGTAGTTGAGCTTCTTTAGGTCCTGCTTGGTATACTTCACCAGGGGAAGAGGTGATCCATATCTGTCCAAGAGTTGTTTCTTCAAGACCTCCCAATCCAATTCCTCATGGCCAGTCATCTCCTCTACTTCATCCTTTAAGTCCATCCCTTTGAGAAAAGAAATAATTTGCATGGCCAGGTCCCTAGAGGAAGCTCCATCAGCTGATCCAGCATTCTCATACCTTTTAATGAACTTCTCCACAGGCATATTGGTTCCATCAAAGTATAGTTCCTTGTCCAATGGTTTAATCTTGACAGCCTTGGTTGGTCCTTGGTACTTGGGCATTACAGCTTCTCTTTCCAAAAAGTGGGTGTTCATTCTGTCTGAGGCTTGCTGGGTTGGGGACTGATGACTGGATCCTTCCAAATGGGAGCTTTCTGAGTTTGCAGGGTTATTTCTGTAGTGGGTGAATGAGCCAGGGTTGGCCAGTTGGAATGGAGCAGCAGGCCTAGAGGTATTGGGGTTGTTGGTGATACTAGGTTCCAGGTTGTTGGTGGCTGATCCTTGGGTGAGGCCAGAGGTTTCTCCTAGGTTGTTGCTGATGTTCAGGGCAGGGGATTGTTGAGGGCTGGACATGTTGGAAAGTAAGTGGAGAGACAAGGAAGTGATATGTAGAGAAACTAACAGGAAGATATGTTTTTAGGGGTTTTATTTATAGATGATGCACTTAGAAATGGAATGAAGGGATTAGGTATGATAGAATTGATTTGAAATTGTAAGTTGGTGTAGTAGCAGGAAACTAAGACTGAAAGATTAAAACTGAAGGAAATAAAGCCACTGTTGCGACACCACTTGTGGAACTCCTAAAGGATCAGGAAAGAGCTTGAAGGGGAAATAGACAACAAATCCAGTAAGTAGAAGATGTTGAAGCTACAGGTGCTGATGAGGCTGCCCTTCTTGACTAATGCTGAGGGGAAAGGGTTTCACTAAGAAAAAGAAAGAAAAAGGTGTGGCTATATTTCTACTAATCCTTAGACTGCTGCTACTAATGGGAACTTAGGTTGTTTAATCAATCTGAGGCAGGGACCTTAAGAGGAGTGAGAAAAGCACTGAGAAAGAGTATGGGGTATGTGTTATGATTGTTATTTGTGTGAAGGTTGATGCAAAAGTAAATGTAAAAGGTTTAAAGGTAAATGTAAATGTAAACTGTACTTTTTCTAAAAGGGGAGTGCATGCCTCATCCATAGAACTAAGGGGAGTTCTACTTATACAAAAGGGAACAAGATGGCTGATCCTGGCAGTAAAGAGAAAGGGAAAATGTGTTCAGAGGTATACAACCAACAGAGAGTAGTGATAGTGTAAGAAAGATGAGCCAATGTAGCTAGTAACTATGTATATAAGGAATGTAATGTGACTAGTAACCAAAGAGGATGATAAAGGCAGAAGATGTAACTATGTAATATGAATGACTGTGCTGTACAACTTTATACCAAAGAAGATATAAACTAAAGAAAAGTATGTAATATCTGTGTTTTATTTATGTACTGTATATTTATAAATCAATACCTTGTATAATATCCTATGGGGTTGTAGTATTGGTAAAGTTATGTGGTTATAAGTGGTAATATTCTAAGAATGCTAATAACTTCTGAACCAAAGGGAAATCAGGGGTACTTTGAGTGAGTGACTAGGGGTAGTTTTGTATGTAGAATCTGATTATGTAATAATAATGAAGTATGTGTGAGAGGAAATGTAAGTTTTTGATGATTGTATGTGAAAAGGTATGGATTACCACACCGCTGACTGTAAGCAACAAACAAAACCAAGAAGAAATTCTACCTTGATGTACTAACTACCAAACCTGACTGTTGCCACAGCAAATGAAGACAAGGATGATGGAACAAACCCTGACAATCCCTTACTGCCTCATCTTTCCCTGAAAAGCCCCCTTGGCGAATCCATGGCAAAGACTACCACCACCACTTCCTAGTGCGTAAGCAGAAGCTCAAGCCTACCTGCACAACATTTAAAGGACATGAAAGTAGCTTACTCAGTGGCTTACTCATCCTTCTTCAGAACACAGAAACTCGATTAAAACCCTACAAACAAAATAACAAACTTCACTTCTTTTCATTCTAAGTTTCAACCTTACCATCTCTGCTCTCTGCTCTTACCTCGTCTCACTCCTATCTTCCTCACTCAAACATCAACAAAGCTTCTTTGCTTTCCTTCCTCTTTCCATAAAAACTTCATTTCCCTTGATTATCCTTTAAAATCACCTATTTCAATCTCAACTCCATCTCACCCAAAACAAAAATCACAATATCCACCACCAACTACACAGCCAACAGCAGCTTACCTCTACCCTTCTAGGTATGAGCGACTTTCTCTTTTTCCTTTATCTTTTTCTCTCATCAAATACATGTAAATAGATTGTAAAGACGATGAAGCAAGCAGTAAGACCTGATGATGCAATATAACTTCTAGACTTTTGTATTCTTTCACGCAGCGCTGGATAGCGTCCAGGCTCCGTCGGTTTCGAGCCTGGATGAAAAAAACCATGTCAGTTGTCTCCCTTGCTTGATCGGCGACCCAATCAAGCAAGGAAGACAGACCCCATCAAAACAACGAAAACACAGAACCCCTACTTACCTTGAGAGGTTGTAGGGGCTCAGGAGGAGCAAAACAAGCGAGTGATTGATCTAGGGGTTGAGGGATGTTACTGTGAAGAGGTGGGATCATGAAAGAAATTTTGCAGATTGAATGTATGTTAGCATTCAATTCATGAGACAATCAGGAGGAGGAAGAGGCATCAAACCAGAGCCAAGTTAGAGACTACCCACATTTGTTTCAATTGGGCCAGGGCAGCCAAGCCGAGAGCAGGTCAGGAGTTTTTGAAACCAACCAGGTTGAGAGGCACACGAGGTCCGGAAATAGATAAGGGGTGCCACTCAGATGGGCTAGTGCAGTATGAGATGTATCAGGTGCCAAGGGTGGATCTTGGCACTTGTTTGAGAAGCCTCGTTCTGGGTCAGGGGTTCATTGGCAAAAAAATTCATCACGTTTGTATTCTGCACCGTTGATGACTTGAAAGTTGTCCATGGTGCCACAGTCAAAGCCCTCGCAATGGTTGGCACGTTTGATATTGTCCTGACAAGGGGTGATTTCAGCTAGCTCAGGTACCTTGGCCTGATGAACCAACTTGGTCCATAGGTTGGCCATCGGTTTGTCGACAGCAGTCAGAAATTTTTAGAGCCTTGGTTGAAACCCAAACAAATCCAAAGCAAGCCTGGAATATGTATGTTTGGGTCCCAGAAGCAAAGGACCTGGTCAGTTTTAGTTTGAATTGAGTATTGTAAAGATACTACTTTACCTGATAAGATTACCTGATGAGATGGTGGGAGTTCTTAAGGTATTCAGAGAAAACTTCCCATCTGTAGAGATGGTTGCCCTTACGTGTGCAAGAAAAAATCAAGCTCAAATGTATTTTGATCCAACACCATTTGCCAAAAAGGCACTGATGAGTGTAAAAAGGTTATTGATTTGAATGGCATTCAAGAAGAGAAGAGAACAAAGATCTGTAATGAATCAGGGGAATCAATAATAAATTGTCTCTGTGAGGATGCCAAATCAAATGCAAGAGTCAGAAAGCTGGAAGTTTATTGTTCTACAAGTCAATGTTGAATTATTCACCTTAGTTGAAGAGTGCAAGCGTTATGGGGCGTAACAGTCCACGTAATCCATCATTACCAGATTCAACGTTTTCCAACAAGGGCAGGGCTGCTTCTGGTTCCTCCTCATTGTAAAGTTCATGCCACTGATCCTTGAGGTCGGCTAGAAGATTATGCAGAACAATGCAGGTGATGATCCACTTGACCGTTGCCTTCATCTCACGAGGGTTCCTGATTTGTGATCAAATTTCTCGCAAACTGGAAAATCGTCCTTTTAGAATACCAATGGCATGTTCAGTTTGTACTCTCAATTGGGCTAGATGGTAGTTGAAATCCACACTCTCAGGTATAAGCAAATCAGAACCTTTGTAGGCTGGAACGGTATGTTGATCACTTGAATAAGCAGAGTCGGCCAGGAGGAATTGGTGTTGATCAAATAATCGCTCTGGATTTTGAGAAAGCTTCATATTGGAGAAGACATAACAATTGTGACAGGATCCTGGGTAGCCTGCAAGGTAGGATATGAACTTTTTGTTTATGTCACAAACAAGAGTGACCAAAATGGAGTAACTGTTTGGAAAGCAACCAATACTTCAGCTAAGAATCTATAAAATAGTGGAACCAATGCAAATGATCCAACCGTTTTTTTTTGATCCCAGTAGTGGTTACCGTCCACCGGAGGCTTTTGACTCAGTGGAATGGTTGTTCCATCAACAAAGCCAACACATCCAGGGAAGCCTTCATCTTGCATGACCTGAGATGATTCCATACATTCTTCTTGAGTTGGCCATGATACCAAGTGCAAGCGCATTTGATAAAGAATCTTGATCACCCAACATGTGTAAAGGTTGATTGTTCCATAGCCAACTTGGAAGAGATTCTTGAGTCTGAACACAGCAGCACCGTTTCCGTTTGATCCAAGACGGCACATAGCAATAGCGAGTTGGACTGATGGGTCTCGTTGAGGATTCTGAGAGGAGTTGTGAAAGATTGGATTTGACTCAATCAGTTGAAGAAGATTGAGGAAACATGGGAACGACATTCTAAAAAGCTGGAGGAAGCATGATTGAGGAAGTTCTTGAATGATTGAAAGGTCATATCGAGGGTGGAATCGTGTAGTGGTGCCTCTGGAATTGAGGTATTGTTTCTGGAGTTTTGATCAACAATAATGGTAGAAATCTTCAAGACCTGAGTCATTGTTATCTGAGTCAAAAATCAATACTTTTGCAGCAGAGTTGGCCGCTTGAAATAGTTGCTTGTGTTGAGAGGGTGCTTGTCGCATGATTGGTTGAGGTGAGGTGTGATGTTTGCTTGGTTTGACAAGAGGAAATGGATTGAACGGTGAAGCGTGAGCTGATGTGAGATGTGATTTAATTGGGTTATTTTGGAAATGAAGGATTTGGATGGAAAACCAGGGTTTTTCATTTTCAAAATCCGTTTGGTTTTTAGCTACCCCTTTTTGGAAACCCGTTGATTAGAAATTGTGGATTTGGCAATTTCTAATCAATGGGTTTTAATGGTGGATTTGGTCATATTTGATACCCCCTATTAGGGGGTATCAAATATGACCAAATCCACCATTATGTCTTCAACTGGTTTTGAAAATCCACCGTTGATAAAAACCATGGATATCTATATAAAATGGTTCAGAATGCGCACAAATGAAATTGTGTGGACAAACTTAATTCACTGGTTGTAATTGTGGATTTAGTCATATTTGATACCCCCTATCATTTATTTTATTACTTGACTTTCTGGTTATAACAGGAATTATAATTAACTGTTTCAACAATTGGTATAATAGTCTAACACTTAAGAAAAAGCTTATCAATATCAGACTGATACATAAGGATCTGTGTTCAAGCCACACTCATGACCACATGCAGAAAATAGTAGTAATTATTTACATTATATCTTTTTTTTTTTTTTACCAAACATAAAAGGAAATTTAATTAAAGAAAATCCTTGGCAAATTAATTTTCAAAAACGCAATAAATGGATAAAGAACCATTTATTGGTAGATATTTTTCCATGAAAATCATGGAAAATCCCAGCATAACCCATAGTAATATATTCTATAAGATTACATATGTATCTAATTACATAACTTATGTAGTATGTATTATATACATAAGTACGGGTGATTTTAAATCAATTATCACTCAGGGCAAGCTCTTTTTCAAGCTCTGGTACCTAGATAATTTATTCACAAGTATTCCTTAGTGAAATAATTATTTATTGCTGAAATAATTATTTCCCACTAAGTATATTTATTGTGAAATAATTATGGGGTCATTCCAAATAGAAATGCAACCAGGGTGATCATTTCCCCCTGGTGATCTTACTCTGATCACTGCTTTCAATAAGCATGTGAAAAGCATTAATATTTTATTATTTAAGAGGAGGTTTTCTTCACTAAATTGAAGACAACCTCCCCATCAAGTTTAACCCATACTTAGATAACTCATTATAAGCTACCAAGGCGCTCACCTGCTCCTGTAAGTAAGGAGGAATGGCCTTTTATCTCTTATAACTATCTTATAGTTAAAATTCCTCAACAGAAACTCCCCCCAATACATTAATATTAATTAATTATATTGGAAGAACCGTGTGAAATTCTGGTTACCCCTTCTGTGGAATATTATTCCCACTAGAAGTTTGGTAGCAGGCATTAGAACCTGTTTAATTGTTACTTAAGTGTTTTTACACTATAGTAAATTATTTATAAAAGCTTATAATATTTTTTATTACACTTTAAAAGTGTATATTCTTCTTTTATTCCTCACTTTACACACCAAAATTAGTGGAATAGAGTACAGGAAGTTGACAGTTTTCTCCTGACTCAGGTTTTGGTATCCAGATGTTCTTGCCAAATCCTCTTTATTTTTCCTTGATCAATATCTCTTCAAAAAGGCCAGGACAATCTGAAATTGCCACTTGGACTCTAGCATATGTTGAGATTCATCTCTTTTCTCTCTGCTTCAGTCTTTCTTTTCTATGTTAAATTTCTTCTCACTATAGGAGGAATCCTTTTTTCCTCATGCGTCCAACACATCACTTTCTGCTGTCTATTCCAGGTATGTATTTATTTTTCCTCTCTATCATTTTTTCTCTGTCTCCCTTTTTATTGAAATGAATCATCCTTCCAACACATCACTCTCTGTCATGAGCTGTATTGCGGGCCTGCCCACACGCCCACACCATATGTACATAGTCTATTGTATACATGTCACAGACAGGCCACTTACAGTCTTCCAGGACAAGGATCCAAATCCTTTCCTCATCCTGCAATCTAAATTATAGGATCCTAAATCCCCAAAACCCCCAGTGCCTGCCTCTCCCTAGATCAGACCTTACCAATTCATAGTAAATTCCTTCAATGTTGCTCAGGTTTCTTTCCTTCAACAAGGAAACCACCAAGTCCAAATTCTAGAATCACAAGGTTTGTTTTGAGGATCTCAGCAAAACAAGAAAGAAGGACCATGGAAAAGTTGTAGCTGCTTGACTTGCATTGATGAGGAATGATTGGCTCATTTGGAACATGTTTGATCAAACTTCAAGCATTTTTTTCACTAAATATCCATGTCTTTCTCAATTTCAGGGATTTTGTTTTCAGTTGATTTAAGGATGTGGCAATTTCTTGTTCTACATGCTCTAGTGGAGGTGTTGAGCTCATTTTGATTTGGAACTACAACCCAAGCCTTTTTTTTGACATACCAACCCTCACATCTAAAAATCTGATGATGAAAGATGGAAACAGCCACACCTTTTCCAGTGCCAAACAAGGGTAAAATATTATCAACTGAGAGAACTAATTCTTTAAGGAACAAAAAATACTACATAGACAGGATTTTAGAAATCTGGAACCACTTGGACAATGAATGGATCAGGTATGAGTTTGCAGAATTGTCCAAAATAACCAAGGATGGAAGACCACAAGGATCAAAGATTGCAGATGACATGGGGCTTTGAACTACCCTGACAGCATCAATGTATACACTACAATCTATTGGATCTTCCCTCAATTATCAGAGGTCTGCTGTGAGGTTTGTGTTGCTTATTTTTGCAGCTACTGTCAGCCACAAAGATATTACATATAACATGTAACACTTGAAACTGCAAGCTGAATAGATAATAATATTTAATGTTATTATTATTTATTTTATGTTATTCATTTATTTTTTACTTGACTTTCTGATTAAAACAGAAATTAGACTTAACTGTTTCAACAATTTGTATAATAGTCACAGCCCACAAACGGGTGATGTTTTTTTTCACGTTGCGCTGACCAGTTGGACCAGCCCCTAGCGCAGGAAGCATGTCACCTGGTGCGGTAAACCCGTCACCTGCTACCCCAGACAATGCTACTCACATGCATCAGTTTAATACCGTGTTTATTAGGCTGTATTATTACACATGCACATACATATATGTATGGACATACTTACATCATCTCTTGTAATAACAAGGACAGCAACCCGTATCCTCTCATCCAACCTTTGGCTCAATTTTCTTCTCAACAGAACCTTCCACCACCACTCTTCCGCTCAGTCTTGCCATGCCTCAAAAACCAATAATTTGCACTTGCCATTGCTGTATGAAACTTTCATTTACTGATTCCAATGGGGAAGAACGCCAAGGTGCTCTGGTTCAACCGTCTACAAGATCTAAGCATCTAGCATCGGACCAAGCCCCCAAGCCATCTTGCATCTTTCCAGACAAACAAGTTTCCGAAATACCATAGGCCAATCAATCTGTTCAAGTTACAACTCTGGAATCCTCATTTGAGTCTCCTTGTTGCACAAAGTAATAGCAAGATGAATGGTACACATGGCCCCTTTTCTCTTTCTTGTGCATCCCATGGATGATAGCTGATCTATTGCATCTTTGAAGAGATCATCATGTTATTCATAATGTGGCTTTATCTAGTTTGCCGTCTCAGCCATGACAAATTCCAAATTGCTTGAGATCACATTCTAGCCATCATCCAGACTTTCACTTGCCCAAAAGAAGACCTTGAGATTGTTTTAGAGAAGGACATCCAAACAATTCTTAAATGCCTAAACCTAACTCCCAAGTTCTCCTCTTACATATGCTGCCCTAAGTGTTACACGCTTTATGTCAGCTTGCTACTATGTCAGAGACAACCTGAACAAAAACATATAAAAATATGCTAATGAAAGAGACATTATTACAAAACAACAATCAAAGAGACATTATTACAAAACAACAATGAAAGAGACATTGTTACTCATGAAAGAGACATTGTTACTCTTTACGCCATAAAAAGGGAAAAATAGATATAAAAACATATAGATAATGGAATATTATTTAATATTCTGATTCTACATGTAAAATAACATGTAGAATCAGCCAAAGTACCCCTGTAACTTTACCCCTGCTTGCAGGCCCCTCCTTAAAAAATATATTTATATGTTTTTTATACCTCTCCAAACTACCATATTACCACCCTTTTTTATCTTTGCACCCTGTGTAGCTAGAAGGATCTTAGTCCTTGGCATCACAGAGCGTGACACTATATCCACTAAAAACTGAAACAAATGTGCTGTCTATATCAAACGAACCAACAGGCTCCAGCGTGTGATTACGATCTTCTTAAATCTCAGAACCTTCCTCGATCTGGTGTTTTACCATGGGTCCAGCCAGGAACTGTTTATCAGCCCCACACACAATACAAGAAGCTGTTTGTTACTCAAGATCTTCAAGAATGGCTTTCTTGGTTTCTCTCTTGACCCGAAATTGAGCAAGCAATTGAAGACTGGACGGACTGAGTATGCAAGGCGCCATCTGACTCAATATTTGATTATCAGCAATCAAAAGGCTGGAAGCAAACCAATTCAGATAAAGTCAAACCCAACACCAAAGGAAGCTTCCTCAAGTTGATGTTATCATTGTTTGTTGATTGGTTTAATCCCTTTGGAAACACACTTGCCAGAAGACAAGCCTCCTTTGGTGTACTAGCTCTTATGTGCGTTGATCTTCCCCCTCATTTACGACATCAACCTCAGCATCTTTTTCAATCTGGCATTATACCAGGCCCCAAGGAGCCTGATATGACAACAATGTCAAACGTACTCAAGCCCCTTGTTGACAAACTGCTTGTATTGAATGAAAGGGTCCGAATGTCAACCTTTAGATATCCAAACAGAAGGAAAGTGCAGGCAAGATTGGGACTACGTAGTGGGGATGTCGTTGCAACGCACAAGGTTTCTGGATTTTCCTCACATGCAGCAATCAAATTCTGCTCTTACTGCTTTTGTAAAAAAGGTGATATTGCTCATCTTTGCCTCGGGAATTTACGAGTTGTTTGAGCAACAATATCTCAGTTGCTTCGATGGAGGGAAGCTAAGACACTCCGTGAGAAGGACACACTTTTCAAACAATATGGTGTTTGATGGTCCAAATTCAACCAACTACCCTATTGGGACCCAGTCAACCATGTTGTCCTTGGCATGATGCATAATTGGTATGAAGGTGTACTACAGAATCACTTCCGGATCAGATGGGGCTTCAATTTCAAATCTAAAACAAATGTATCAGCAAGCAATACTGAAGAATCCGACTCAGACGAGATCCTAGATGAGAACTCAGTGTTGACCACTACAGAGAAAAAGAAAATCCAAAGGCTACTCCCAACTGTTTCTGCTCCTCCAGGAATTGCAGCGGTACCAAAAGGTGTGCGGACTGCAAGAAATGGCAAACTCAAGGCCAGCGAGTGGCACTCCCTTCTCGCCAAACATCTACCACTTGTGGCTCTTGAGGCCTTTTGCGGATTGTGGTCACCTGATGACCGCAATCAAAAGTATTCATTAGTGAACAACTTTTTCAACCTTGGTAGAATGTACTGACTTTGTTGAAAGAAAATCACACACCAAAGAATCTTGCGCAAAGTTTGATATTGAATATGCTGCATACTGCAGAAGCCCAGGCCACTATTCAAAGGCATTCCTATCCGACCCAATAACCATTACGCAATTCACATTGGACAACTCTCTAGACTTTTGGGACCACTGATTAATCTATTGGAATTTGGAGGTGAGCGGTTAAATGGACTGCTCCAAAAAGTGTCAACTAAAAATTTACTTGGTAAGGTTTTGTCTTGGTGCAAACGGCTCCATTCAACTACTGACTTCTTGAAAAATCAAAATAGGCCAAATGGAAGCATCAATGATGAAACGGTTCTGCCAAATACAGCAATTGGCTCACAAGAAGGAATTTACAAAACTAAGTACGGTTCCTCCACCTAAACAGTGCAATACTCAACTGGATTTGGTTCTATACAAGGTCTTCCTTACACATCTGAGAAAAACAAACAGCAACTTGCTTGATTATTGGGACATGCTGCATCCAATTGGGGCCTCAATTCTTACCCAAAATGTGATCAAACTCAGTACAGCTACAATCAAACATGGAACTAGAGTATCAGCTTGGAGGCCTGGAAATGGTGTTTGGTGGACATGCAAAGGTCAATGAGCGGTTGGATTTATCACTGATATTATAAGCATCCCCAACCTTGACACAGCTGCTGAGACAACCTTAGTGGTGATTGAGAGGTCAGATTTGGTCAACCTTTCCCATGTGGCTGATGTAGATCCTGAATGGCCGTCAATTTTGGCTTGGATGAAAGTTATGGTTGGGGTTGTAGCTTCAGGAAATTGCAATCTTGTCAAAGCAAGTGGAATTCGAGGTCAGTGTGTCTACCGGGAGATATCACCAGGGTCTGTACAAAACCAGAGACCCCTAGCTCTTTGGATGGCTGTTGAATACCTCACTGGATTGGACTTGGACCCCATGGAGATGCTGTCAATGGAGGTTGACTGATAGTAGAGCCTGTAAATTCAAAATTTGTAGCCTTCCCATCCCGTTCTTTCTGTGTATCTATGCTTTGTACACACTAGTTTCAAAATCTCAGAAAGAAGCATGCAATTTATCCCAGGCATCTTCTGCACTTTTTACACTACACCATCAAAATGAGCTCTTTGTAGAAGCTTTTGCACTACACCATCAAAACCCAATTCCTTGGTTGAACTCGGGACATGAGCTCTTCGTAGACAAGATAAGAAAACTCTCAAGAAACAATGCTGATACGTTGATTTGTGTTGGATATTCTTTAGCTTTTGTATATTGTCAGCTTTCTGTACTCTAATCCACTTATTGTGGCGTGTACAGTAAGGACTAAAAAAATAACTTACACTTGTAATAGTGTAATATAACAAATGACAATAATAAAAAATACTCAAGTGTTATAAAAACACCAAATACAGCAATATAACAGGTTATTACACTGCTGCAAAAGCTTCTGTTGATTGAGTAATAACTCAGAAGGACCAACCAGATCTTATACACGGTTCTTCCAATCAGATTAAATGTATTTAAGTGATTGGGGGGGATTTGGTTGAGGAATTTTAAATATGAGATAGTATATAATAAAGGCCAGTCCTCCTTACTTACAGGAGAAGGTGAGCGCCTTTGTAGCTTACAATATGTTATCTATGTATGTTAAAATTGATGGGGAGGGAATCTTCATTTTAGTGAAGAAAACTCCTTCTTAAATAATAAAATAATTATTATTTCACAAGCTTCTTTGGAAGCAGTGATCAGGGAAAGATCACCAGGGGGAACTGAGCACCCTTTTCTCGATCAGATGTGAAAAATGGTGTCATTCCTATGTGGAATGACCCCATAATTATTTCACAATGAATTGCTTAGTGGGAAATAATTATTTCAGCATTAAATAATTATTTCACTAAGGATTACTTGTGAATAAACTTTCTAGGGACCAAGGCTTGAAAAAGCGCTTGCTATGAGTGATCAGTAATTTAAAATCACATGTACTTATGTATTTAATACATACTACATAAGTTATGTAATTAAATACCTATGTAATCTTATAGTATATATTACTATGGGTTATGCTAGGATTTTCCAGGATTTTCAAGGAAAAAAGTATACCAATAAATGGTTCTTTATCCATTTGTTGCATGTTTGAAAATTTATTTGCCAAGGATTTTCTGTAATTAAATTTCCTTGGATTTTTGATAAAAAATAGATATAATTTTACATCATTTTATTATTATATTTGATATGTGGTCATGAGTGTGGGTCAAACACAGAGCCTTATATCTTAACCATATATTTCTAGGCTTTTCTTAACTGTTAGAATATATACCAAGTGTTGAAACAGTTAAGTATAATTTCTGTTATAATCAAAAAATCTAGTAAAATAAATAAAAATAAAAATAAAATAGAATAAATAATAATATAATTACATATTATTAATTATTCAGCTTGCAGTTTCAAGTGCTACATAATGTATGTAATATCTTGGTGGCTGACATATATGGAACTTTCAATTAATTACGGCAGAAAGAAATGGGTGGAAATAGGGTGAAGTACAATTTTAGACTGAGCAGTGAGGATTTTGAGGCCAGGTGAAATGAAAAAAGAAATTGGTGGAAATAGGGTGAAGTACAATTTTAGACTGAGCAGTGAGTATTTTTTGGCCAGGTGGAATGAAAACATGGAATTGCACAGACAAGCAGGATAGAAGTCAAAAAATATATCACAAGAGTATAAGTGACAAAAGGCTCAATTGTTGCTTCAGGCCCACTGATTCCCAAACTGGATGTTGTCGTTGTCATCAACCAATTACATCTTGTTGTTGTTTTCATACGTGTCGTCATCACTAGAATCCTTCTCTTCCCCTTGATCATCAATGAAGGCCAAATCTTCTTCTTGTTCATACTCTTCTTCCTCTTCATCATCTTTGCCCAAGGTGTCCAACAAGTCGATCTTGTCTCCATGGTAGCTCTTGCCATTACTTTTTTCATCACTGGAGTTGGAGGCATCATTTTTGTCAATGATGTGACTGAGGTTGTATTTCTCAGTCAATTTATTCCAGTATTTCTCTGTGAATCAGTGGTCTTTTAGATTCTTGACAGGGTGCCTCTTTCCTTGGAGCATGTGGCTTGCATTTGGCAAGAAATCCACTGAGTTGGTATCAGCTACAACATCTCTGATGTTTGGTTGGAGTTTGTTGAACCATTCAGGATTGTAAAAGTCTAATGGTAGCTTTTTTGGGGCACAAGGGAAGATTGTAGCTTGGGGCTTAGTTGGTAAGAGTTGAAAACGCTGTTGGATCCTCTTTCCTTGGACAAGCTGGGAATCTGTCATGAATTTATCAAGTCGGCAAAAAACATTTCCTTGCAATTTTTGAGTGGAAGGGGAGCGTCTTGATGAAATATACACCGTGTTTGGGGGTATATTCATCATCACTGTGACTATGGATGTCATTAAAAATCTTCAGGTATTGCTTTGGCAGGTCTTGTGCCACCAAAAACTTGTATCTTGCATCCTGGAGCTGAAGAAAATGCTGGTTAGCAATGTGATTGGCAACGAAAAGAGACAAGAAACACTCACCCGTTGTCAGCTTGCTACTAGTTCAGAGACAACCTGACTAGAACAAAAATAAAACATAAAATAAAAAATATAGTATTACTCATTTAATAAAAGGTAATAAATGGATAATAATAGGCTAAAGCAACATAAAAAAGTAATGTGGAAATAATAAATACATTATTACATAGTAAATTAATCATAAATAGATAAATACAAATATAAGTATACAACAATGAATATGTTAATAAATAATAAGATAAGTGAAAGTATTGTTTCATAATCTTGAAGGGTGTGTAAAATAACCGAGTCAGCCAAAGTACAGATAACTTAAAACTTCTAGTAGTAAAACAACTTGAAAGAATATTACCACTAAAGCACTGAAATAATTATTATACATTAAAATACAGAATAAAAAAGATAAATACATATACAAAACCACGAAATAAAAATGTATTTAAATAAGAACATAATAAAATAAATGATTATATAATAGGGGGTATCAAATATGACCAAATCCACGATTATCTAATCAACGGGTTTCACGAAATCCACAATTATGAAACCAGTGGATAAAAATTCCAAATAATGCCATTATTTGCACTAGACGTGTCAAGTATCAACAACAAAAACCCCAATATAATTACAAAAACCACGATCCCCCACATTTCAACCAATCACAACTCAGGATACAAACTTGCAATATACAACCCCAATACAATCAATAATCCTCCATGATTCAACCCCCACCAACAGTAAATCGTTGCCAATACAACTCCACCCAGTCACAAACCCAAACTTGTTCTTCAGTTTTCCTCAAAATTTGGTAAGTTTAGTCAATTATAAACTTGATTGCAGAAAAAACATTAATCGATCATTCCCTGATCCCAGAACGATGCCTATCAAAAAAACGAATAAATTCATCACTGGAAAAGGAAAAGTGATACCAAAGACGTCAGCAAGCAGGAAGAAACCCATCAAGAAGCGAGCACAACATGTCTCTGACGATGATACAACCGGAAAAACTTCTTCTCACCTAAAGAAGGACGACTTCCTCATAATCATCGACTGGCTCAAAATCCAAAAGAATTACGATTTGTGCTTTGGAACTGGTAAGGCACCGGCGGTTGGAAGGCCAGCCAAAGGGAAGATTAATGGATTCGAGCTTATGGCAATCAATCTGAGAAATCAATCCCTTTCACAAATCAAACTAACGGCCAGGCAGATGAAAGATCGTTTTAACAGCTACAAGGACAAGTACAAGAAAACACATACCCAATCCCTCTCCACTGGCTTTGGACTCACCGATGAAGACCGCTCGGCAGGAATTGTCACCATTGACGAGAAGCTTGAAAAAATGTGTCCACATTTCCATTCTATGCATCAGCTGATGGGTAAGAAACCGTTTGTGACGCCCTTGTACAAAGTCGATGCCCAAAACGGTGATGAGAGCTCTGACTCTTCTGGTCCCGAGGCCATCAACTTGGACGAAAATGTTGATAAAGATGACTCAGATAATGTATCTGTGGATTCCAATAACTCTAGGGCTCCAGTTGTAAGATCGATCAGTTGTTTCATTGTCTTTTTTGATAATTGCTAATATATTCAATATTGTTTATACGTGATGACTCAGTCAGCAATCTTGGAACCTTTAGAAACTGGTGAGAATAGGTCTGAAGGAGGCAGGGACGGTGAAGAGGTGTGTTTGAATTTCTTTTATCACTTATGCCATTTCTTCTTCAAACGATTGACCTTGCCACTAAATAATTTAGGAAAGAGTTGGACCAGCCAGTGTTTGTGACAATCCGTCAGATGAAAATGAAGCGGCAATCCTGGTTTGTTATTGGATCAATTAATCACTGTTGTTCGATTGATTAGCTAAAGCCCCATTTCTTCCCATGTTTGACATTAGCAAGGACAGGAAGCAAGTA
This sequence comes from Puccinia hordei, assembly GCA_007896445.1. Taxonomy (NCBI): domain Eukaryota; kingdom Fungi; phylum Basidiomycota; class Pucciniomycetes; order Pucciniales; family Pucciniaceae; genus Puccinia; species Puccinia hordei. The sequence goes on from RDRW01000449.1 coordinate 86,609, forward strand.
TTCGTCCTAGTGGAATGGTTAAATCATCTAAGCGCTATCGAAGGGCTGTGGATTCCCTCACTGCCCAAGAAAGGGCCCTTGACACAAGTGATTCAGAGGATTACTGTCCATCTGATGCTCGAGAAGATACTCAGTCACCCTGCAAGAAGAAGAAAAACAAATCATGCACCACTTTGACACCTAACGACGCTGCATTGGATTCTCCTGCAAATTCAAGTAAACCGTTGCCAACTCAAACACCCAAGGACAAGCGAAGGGCATCCAACAGTGCCAATATCAATCCTAAGAGCCGATCAACCTCAGGGCCCAGCACACCCAATCCTTTTTCTCAATATGAAGAGTATGCGTTGAAGAGGGATGAAGGCCAGTTGGAGATGTAATCCTTGTTCCAATTTTATTAACTGACATGCTTCTTCAACTTATTCTTTATTAGGAAAGTCACAAGTGGCTCGAGACACCCTCAGTTTTGAGATGTTGAAGTTTGAACGACAGGTCAACAACGATAATAAGGGGGTCGAGTTGGAGGAAAGGAAATTCAACCACTCAATTGAACTTGAGGAGAAGAAGTGGGAACATGGAGTTAAATTAGAGGAAAAGAAGTGGGATCAAGGAATAAAATTAGACGAGAGGAAATTAGACTGGGAAAGGGAGGAGAAGGATAAGGACAGAAGGTTTGAGATGGCCAAGATGGAACGTTTGGCTTGTCAGGAGCACATCGGTAAGAAGTATGACCTGGTGACTCAGTGTGTAGCTCATGGGAAGAGTACAGAAGAGATTGAACGCTTGGCAAATTTATTCAAATAGTCCACCTTTTTTGGCTTTGTTCGCACCCAACAAATCATTTGAAACATTGCATGTTACACGTTAGAAAGAAAATAAAAAAAAGCAAACTATTGATTATATTTCAAAGAGTTATCTAAAATAGCATCCATATCTCTAATAGTCCAGTTGCTTTTATTTGGATTATTAATATAGTGACCATCTCTAATAAGCTGAATGGCTTTTTGGGTTTTCTTGGGCAGTTGGCAAGATAACCCCATTCGTGTATGTGAAGAGTTGGGAGCAGTTTTTGAGGGAAGAGTCAGGTGAGAATAAGAAGTGGCTTTCCATGCACACTCAACTATACCATCAAATCCTGCAAAGTTGATGCCACAAGAATCGTCTGGAAACACAAATTCACCTCCAGTGACTTGAAGATTATTCTCAACTAGCTTCCCAGTGTGTTTCTCAATGGGAATCCATAGGACAAAGCTGAAGGGTGAAGAATCGGTGTCTTGGTGTGGCGTGTTTGCAAACTGGCCAAGGGTAAACGACAGGTGTGAGGTGAATCCTTTGCGGTGGGCTGAATATTGGGGAGCTAGTCCAGGGGCTTTGAGTCGAATGTGTTGTTTCTGGACCTCACGGAATAGGGGTTTGGATACAGATCGGAAGCACCGGCCAAGAAACTTATCTATTTGTGGAACATCCTTTTGAAGCGCTTCATAACCATGTCGATCTGTAGCAACTTTGGAAGAAATGCCTGTTATACCAATTTGGGATTGTGCCTCGTAACCTTTTCGCCATCCCAGACTGTACATTTCACCTGAGTATGCTGGTCCGTTGGATTTATTGGAATTTTGGAATTTGGCCTGCTGGATGAGATGTTGGCTGAGATTTTGGTATTGTTCTTTGAGTTTTGCATCCATGGTTGAGAATGGTCGGAACTTTACCACAGCAATAATGTTCTTACGAGCTCCATCGGCCCAGCAGATAAAGGACTTGTTGAAGAATCGGATGTTGGCATTTGGATTGGGGTTGGAGATGTGGACTGGAATATGGGACTGGCCAGCAAGATGTACATTGGCCCTTTGACGGCGATGAGATCGAGTGGCGGCTTTGTACTTTTTCCGCTTCCTTTGATTTTTACTGAGATGTGATTGCGGAGCCAGACAAGAACCTTCTGCTTCATTGAACCCTTTGCTTCCACCTATATCTTGTTCTCGATAGTGATCACATCGGCGATAGATTTGACAAATTACGCAACACTTGGATTCCATCTGAGACATGTTAGGAGGCACGTGGGGATTTGGATTGGAGTGTTGCTTGCAAGTAGGTGGGCGAGGTGGACGGCTGAGTTTGACTTTCTTCAAGGATAAATCTGATGATTCTGAATCGTGGTCACTGCTTTCATTGTTGGTAGAGCCAGCGTCTGAGAAGGTGCTATCTGAATCCAAATTGTACGTTGAAACGGGAGGTGACGGCGGCTCCTCATGGTGGGAATCATCCCCTCCTTGCTCCTCACTAATGTGCTGTGACTGTTCTAGATCAAGAGGAATAGCACACCACCAATGGACGTTACAGTTCGTACTTGATCTTTGAACAGTCAGCGGCACATCAGCTTGGATTGGGGAGGGGGTGGGCCAGGACGCCACTCTTATGTGTTGATTACAGCTGACTTTGCCACGAATGTTGGTTGTATCCTCTTCGGCAATTTCTGAATTACTGTATGTGATATTATTAGTCTTACATGAATTGGCTGATTTGGGTAGAAGCTCAACCAGGGATTTCCGGGGCAGATAAAATTTCAAGGAGGATGGTTTGGATGTGTGCAAAGAAGAAGAGGCTGAGTGGTGTCCACTGGTCCTTTCTTGACTAAAAAAAGAATTGGTCAGGAAATCATTACTGGTGATTTTAAGAAAAGCCAGAGAGACAAACGTCATGATGTTGTCAACAATGTATTGATAAAGTTCCTCTCCATGCCTCTTAAACCAGTCACCTTCAATCTGTTTGGCAATGGCGACTGAAACGTCCTCGATAATCTTCTGGTGATGACATTGAACAGAGCGGTCACGTCCGAAAAGTTTTGGTTTCCACGAAACCATCACCGGCTCGTTTTCGTTAACATCGCCTTCCTTGTATTCAAAATTGACGATGGAGTAAGATCGGTAGGCGCGACGAACCAGGACTTCCTTGGCCTTGAGGGCGACTTTGGAAGCGGCCTTGGAATCCAGCTGAGCCAATTGGCTCAAACTTTCATGGAAAGTCGTTTCGACTGCTGCTCGGGAAGCGGTCTTACTAACAATATCCAAGACAGCAAGAATCAATTGGTTCTTGGAGCTGCACTTGGAGTGAGACAAGACTAATCGAACTACTTCATCCAATGAATCTCGATTTTGATCCCTAAGCTGCAGTATGATATCGTCCTCCTGGTTGGAGCTGAAGATGCTCTCGACGCTGTAGTAAGCCCCCATGAGCTCGGATAGAGTCAAATAGCCATGGGATTTAAGGCCACCCTTAAATCGGTTTATCACGTCTGACAATGGGGTTAAAGTGTTGAGAACTATTTGGCGATCCTGCGGGCGAATTCCGTCGTCCAAGAATGAGTCAATGACTTTCTTCAAGCGAGTGGATGGGAATTCGGAGCCCTTGCTGTGAGCAGCTTCCAGCGTTGATCGAATGGATGCTTCGAGTTTTGCAGGCATTCTACCCGATAGTGTAGACAGAATGGCGGTGACACGTCCGTAAGGCAGTTCGGGATCTTCAAGGACTAGCATGAGATCCTTCAGCGTACTTTGCATGACGGAGGCGTTGTCGTAGCCATCAAGGATATCGTAGAGGATCTTGAGAAGACTGTCGTACTGCTGGTGCGGCTTAGAGCCAACGATACTGGGTAGTCCCATCGGTGGCAGTTGTCCTGCGAAAGGTTGGGCATGTTTGACACGGCTGGGGTCATCCAATGTCAATACGGTCAATATGTCACCGGCTTCCAAACTCGTACCAGGCTGTTTGACAAATTGCGGTACACCATCTTCAGACGCTACCAAGGGCATGTACATTTTCATGCTGTTGTCGTTTGACCGTTACCAAGTTAGCAATGTACTGCCAAGTAACAGAAAAGTGTTTTCTGGAACTTACACTTCGATTTCGGCGTATGCTTGACCCGCTTTAACATGCTCACCACTCTCAACCAAAAACCTCACTAATTTGCCAGGGCTAGGCGATCTCAATTGGGTTGGATCACTCTCTTGTTCGATCAAACACGTTTTGGAATTGACCATCAAACGAAGAGCGCTATGGAATCGAGAATCAATCGAAGATAGGTAAGTTGAGTTTCCTTTACTAATCAAGAAGTTTGCCAGAGGTACTTACCCAACCTCCTCACGCCAGTAGACAGTGTGAGATCGGCCATCGAGCAATACGAGTAAGCCACCATCAGCTAGGGTGCGTAGTCCAACGCTGACTTTTCCACCGTTGCAGAATAGGGTGAAGAGACCGGCGGCAGATCGGGTGGCAAGAATTTGATATTTCATGTTCTCGTAGATGAAATCCAGAGTGAACGCTGTTCTCAACAAGTTCTTATCGGGAACCTCCTCCAAATGACGAGCGGCACCGGCGAGCTTCATGATGAAAACGGGTGAGCCGGGTACCTCATCAAGAACCGCGTTGAAGGACATGGTGAAGTTTTCGGCCTTCTCAACTTTCCGGATACCTTTTCCACCGCCACCTTCCGAAGCCTTAATCATCACAGGATAACCAATTTCTTCCACCATCCTCAAGCCGCTTGAAGATGATAAAACCTAGATAAAGAGATGGGTAATTCGAGAACAACCAAACAAGCAAGTGATTGATAATATAAAAAAAAGCTTCAGTGTCAATATTCGCATGAGACAATCAGGAGGAGGAAGAGGAATCAAACCAGAGCCAAGTTAAAGACTACCCACAATTGTTTCAAGCGGGCCGGGGCAGCCAAGCCGAGAGCAGGTCAGGAGTTTTTGAAACCAACCAGGTTGGTTGAGAGGCACACGAGGTCCGGAAATAGATAAGGGGTGCCACTCAGATGGGCTAGTGCAGTATGAGATGTATCAGGTAGGTGGGATCTTGGCACTTGTTTGAGAAGCCTCGTTCTGGTTCAGGGGTTCATTGGCCAAGAAAATCAACATGTGTTGTATTCTGTACCGTTGATGGCTTGAATTGGTCCATGGTGCCACAATCAAAGCCCTCACAATGGTTGGAACGTTCAATATTGTCTTCACAATATTGAACGGTTTCAGCTAGCTCAGGTACCTTGGCCGGATGGATCAACTTGGTCCATAGGTTGGCCATTGGTTCGTCGACAGCATTCACAAATTTTTAAGCCTGCACCCCAATAGATATGTGTCAGTCTCTACCTTGCTCAATCGGCAACACAATTGAGCAAGGAACAACATAAGAATAAAAGCCCCTACTTACCTTGAGAGGTGGTGGGGCTGTTGAGGGCCTGTTATCTCAATCCAACCCAAGAGAAAAAAACAAAAGCGCCTGGATCAGTCACCAATCTAGGCTGGTTGAAGAAGAATGAGATCAGATAAGTTCCTTGCTCAATTGGCAACCCAATTGAGCGAGGAACTTGCACAAAGATCCAAGAATAAATAATGACAGCTCCTACTTACCTTGAGAAGTTCTAGGGGCTGTTGACAGCCTGTTGCTTGGTTGACACCCAAACAAATCCAAAGCAAGCCTGGAATATGTATGGTGGGGTCCTAGAAGCAAAGGACCTGGTCAGTTCTAGTTTGAATTGAGTATCGTAAAGATACTACTTTAACTGATAAGATTACCTGATGAGATGGTGGGGGTTCTTAAGGTACTTCAGAGAAAACTTCCCATCTGTAGAGATTTTTGCCCTTACGTGTGCAAGAAAAAAGCAAGCTCAAACGTATTTTGATCCAACACCATTTGCCAAAAAGGCACTGATGAGTGTAAAAAGGTTATTGATTTGAATGGCATTCAAGAAGAGAAGAGAACAAAGATCTGTAATGAAGCAGAGAAATCAAGAAAAATTAGCACTGCGAGGAAACCAAATCCAAAGCAAGAGTCAGAAAGCTGGAAGTGTATTGTTCTGCAAGTCAATGTTGAATTTGATTCACCTTAGTTGAAGAGTGCAAGTGTTATGGGGCGTAACAGTCCTCGTAATCCATTGTTACTAGATTCAACGTTTTCCAACAAGGCCGGGGCTGCTTCTGGTTCCTCCTCATTGTAAAGTTCATGCCACTGATCCTTGAGGTCAGCTAGAAGATTATGCAGAACAATGCAGGTGATGATCCACTTGACCGTTGCCTTCATCTCACGAGGGTTCCTGATTTGTGATCGAATTTCTCGCAAACTGGCAAATCGACCCTTTAGAATACCAATGGCATGTTCAATCCGTACTCTTGATTGGGCTAGATGGTAATTGAAATCCACATTCTCAGGTATAAGTAAGTCAGAACCTTTGTAGGCTGGAACAGTATGTTGATCACTTGATTAAGCAGAGTCGGCCAGGAGGAATTGGTGTTGGTCAAAGAATTGTTCTGGATTTTGAGCAAGCTTCATATTAGAGAAGACGTAACAATCGTGACAGGATCCTGGGTAGCCTGCAAGGTACGATATGAACTTTTTGTTTATGTCACAAACAAGAGTGACCGAAATAGAGTAACTGTTTTGAAAGCAAACAACACATCAGCTCAGAATTGGTAAAATAGTGGAACCAATGCAAACGATCCAACCGTTTTTTTCGATCCCAGTAGTGGTTACCGTCCACCGGAGGCTTTTGACTCAGTGGAATGGTTGTTCCATCAACAAAGCCAACACATCCAGGGAAGCCTTCATCTTGCATGACCTGAGATGATTCCATACGTTCTTCTTGAGTCGGCCATGATACCAAGTGCGAGCGCATTTGATAAAGAATCTTGATCACCCGACATGTGTAAAGGTTGATTGTTCCATAGCCAACTTGGAAGAGATTCTTGAGTCTGAAAACCGCAGCACCGTTTCCGTTTGATCCAAGACGGCACATAGCAATAGCAAGTTGGACTGATGGGTCTCGTTGAGGATTCTGAGAGGAGTTGTGAAAGATTGGATTTGACTCAATCAGTTGAAGAAGATTGAGGAAACATGGGAACGACATTCGAAAAAGCTGGAGGAAGCATGATTGAGGAAGTTCTTGAATGATTGAAAGGTCATATCGAGGATGGAATCGTGTAGTGGTGCCTCTGGCATTGAGGTATCGTTTCTGGAGTTTTGATTGACAATAACGGTAGAAATCTTCAAGACCTGAGTCTTCGTTATCTGAGTCGAAAATCAATACTGTTGCAGCAGAGTTGGCCGCTTGAAATAGTTGCTTGTGTTGAGAGGGTGCTTGTCGCATGATTGGTTGAGGTGAGGTGTGATGTTTGCTTGGTTTGACAAGAGGAAATGGATTGAACGGTGAAGCGTGAGCTGATGTGAGATGTGATTTAATTGGGTTATTTTGGAAATGAAGGATTTGGATGGAAAACCAGGGTTTTTCATTTTCAAAATCCGTTCGGTTTTTAGCTACCCCTTTTTGAAAACCCGTTGATTAGAAATTGTGGATTTGGCAATTTCTAATCAACGGGTTTTAATGGTGGATTTCGTCATATTTGATACCCCCTAATACTAGTAATATACTATATTATCTATTTATGTATTTATTTGATTTTATTAAAAACTAGCTACACTAAGGATGATTCAGAGGAAAAAAGACCACGAACAAGAGAAGGAAATAACATGAGAACATCCCAAAAATAATAATTGAACAACTGTTCAAAATACATGTACTACATCCTTAGTGGGGAAATATCTGTTGACAGATCTCTGCAGTCATGCATTCCCAAAGAGCCTGCATGACAGGGATCAAACAAGAAGCTCTTAAATACATCCTTTGTTTCGCCATAAGGGCTCCAGAATGGCATTTAAGGAGTGTTCCCCCTGTATTTTGATTCCTCATGCTTTAACATATATACTACAACCTTTACCCACATACATAGCTTTAATATTGTTATTCTGTCTGGTAAAGCCCTAGCATCTGTTCTTTAGCCCCTTCTTACTCCCTCAAAATTGCCCAGTGTCCATCCAGCCCTTCCAACACCATTTCCAAGTGCTTCCAACTGTCCAATTTCCCCCTGGAAGAACCTCAAGTCTGTTAAAGGTGATTTATTACTAGTAAGTAAATAACCCTTTCTCTTGAGATTCTCCCCCATCATTTTTCTGGGATTTAAACCACCCCTGTTCACAGGCCCCAGTGTTCAGTTACTTAAATCCTCTGCTTGCAAGATACCTTTGAGGGATTAAGAAACCCCTGATTTATCAGGCCCCTATTATTTTTAATTATATCAATTATATTTAATATAATTAATTATGTATTCTTCTTAAAATTCCCACATTCCACATATCCTCTTTGGAATTACCCCTCTTATATCTTATCCCAGAGCTTTCTGCTCTTCACCATTTATTTTTGCACCCTGTGTAGCTAGAAGGAGTACTCCTTGGCATCACAGAGGCTGACACCTGTTCACGTGCTTTTTGGGCTACTTTCTTTTCCTCCTCTGCACAAAACCAACCAGTCTCCTTTACTTCTTTTTTGAATCGATCAACCATCATGTGGTGAACGTATTGGTTGTAGCATTGGCAAAAGAGTCCAAACTCTTTGAGGTATTGTTTGTTGATGCTCATGTAGTCGTATGCACCGGCAGATGCAACTTGCCAAAAAGTTCTGATGGCTGAAATGTGACAAGCGGAGTTGAGGAGAGAGTCAACAGGTTCTTCAAAATTTGGACACCAAACCTGTAATCCCATCCAAGCCAAGCAGCTGCAAGATTATTTGATGAATGTTTCTTCAACATGCACAATAGCCTGTCCAATGTTCTTGCAACCAATACCGAGTGCTTTAAAGATCTCAATCTGGCCAGAAGGAATCATTTCTGGGAGATTGGAATTGTTGGCAACATTCTGAATCAGCTCCGCGTCAGTGAATCGGCCATAGAATTCTCTCAATATGATTGGTTGAGGGGCTGTGTCAGCCTCTGTGATTCCAAGGAGTACTCCTTCTAGCTACACAGGGTGCAAAATAAAAGATAAAGAGCCAATAAAGCTCTGGGAGGATTTATAAAAGAGTAATACCAATATGGATATGAGGTATGATGGGTTTTAATAAGAAAAAGATGATTAATTATATTAAATATAATTATATTAAATACAATTAATATAATTAAAAATAATAGGGGCCTGATAAATCAGGGGTTTCTTAATCCCTCAAAGGTATCTTGCAAGCAGAGGATTTAAGTAACTGAACACTGGGGCCTGTAAACAGGGGTGCTTTAAATCCCAGAAAAACGATGGGGGAGAATCTCAAGAGAAAGGGTTATTTACTTACTAGTAATAAATCACCTTTAACAGACTTGAGGTTCTTCCAGGGGGAAATTGGACAGTTGGAAGCACTTGGAAATGGTGTTGGAAGGGCTGGATGGACACTGGGCAATTTTGAGGGAGTAAGAAGGGGCTAAAGAACAGATGCTAGGGCTTTACCAGACAGAATAACAATATTAAAGCTATGTATGTGGGTAAAGGTTGTAGTATATATGTTAAAGCATGAGGAATCAAAATACAGGGGGAACACTCCTTAAATGCCATTCTGGAGCCCTTATGGCGAAACAAAGGATGTATTTAAGAGCTTCTTGTTTGATCCCTGTCATGCAGGCTCTTTGGGAATGCATGACTGCAGAGATCTGTCAACAGATATTTCCCCACTAAGGATGTAGTACATGTATTTTGAACAGTTGTTCAATTATTATTTTTGGGATGTTCTCATGTTATTTCCTTCCTCTTGTTCGTGGTCTTTTTTCCTCTGAATCATCCTTAGTGTAGCTAGTTTTTAATAAAATCAAATAAATACATAAATAGATAATATAGTATATTATTAGTATTATATACTCATTTATTTTATTATGTTCTTATTTGAATACTTTTTTATGTCGTGGTTTTGTATATGTATTTATCTTTTTTATTATGTATTTTAATGTATAATAATTATTTCAGCACTTTAGTGGTAATATTCTTTCAAGTTGTTTTACTACTAGAAGTTTCAAGTTATCTGGGGTACTTTGGCTGAAGTACCCTTGGTTATTTTACACGCTCTTCAAGATTATGAAATAATATCTCCTGTTATCTTATTATTTATCAACATATTCATTGTTTTATACTTATATTTGTATTTATCTATTTATGATTAATTTACTATGTAATAATGTATTTATTATTTCCATATTACTTTTTTATGTTTCTTTAGCCTATTATTATCTATTTATTACCTTTTATTAAATGAGTAATATTATATTTTATATTTTTTATATTTTTCTAGTCAGGTTGTCTCTGAACTATTAGCAAGCTGACAGGCTGGAGGAATGGGCCGGTTCCTGTATAAGCCCCAGAGGACCTTGATGTGAGTGTAGAATGAAAGCTAGAAAAATTGACAGATGATCAGTAATCTCCAAGTGATATTATTGCACGGAAAAAATACCTTTGTTTTGGTGTTACTTTCTTGGGAGTTGAGCCACTTTTGTTTTGGTTGGATGGAGTTGGTGTGGTGGTCTTAGGTTTGGAAGTGCTCTGTAGAGTGCTGAGTTTGGATGGTCCACTGACAGCGCATCGGACGGCTTTACCTTTATTTGGTGGAGTGTTCTTAGGAAAAGCTGTTTTGTTTATTGAAACCTTCTTGGGAGGTGGGGTGGAGCTTTCCTGGGGTTCAGCAAGGTTGATGTTCCAACACGGGTAAGAAGCTGACAAATCATTTCATCCTTCTTGGCTAGAGCCTGTTGCATAGCCTGGAGCTGTTGGTTTTGCTGACTCATAGCATTAGTAATAGAGGTTTGAAAGTTGGAAGGTAGCTCATTGGATTCAGAGATTTTTGCATAGCTCATCTTTGAGTGATTTTTATTTAAAGAAAATAATGGCCTAAAGACTGTATATTGTAGCTGCAATTTAGATTTGGAATCCAAGGTGGGTAGTTTGTAATGCAGGCGGGTGGACAAGGTGATGAGCCTATGGCATTTGATCATGGGTTGCAGGTCTTATAGTAGCTCACCGGGGGTGTCTGTGAGAACAGTGGTAGGCTTACATCAATATGTACATATTTATTTGGAACTCAATATCTTCTGTCACCAAATTTGATGACTGCATTTCCTTTGTTTGAAGCTTGGCTTGAAAGGAAGTTCCAAACAATCATTATGTATGATGTAAATAGCTATGTACAAGGAAAAGTCTGTCAGCATGCATCAAGTACTGTCAGCTTGCTACTATGACAGAGCAACCTGTCACAAGACTTCTACTAAAATTATTATAAAATACAATAGAACATCAAATAATAGTTTGAATATTATTTGATATTCTGAATCTACACTAAAATTAACTTAGGGTACCTCACTCACAGGTACCCCTAATTCTCACTCCTTCACTATGTAAATTAGCAAAGAAGAATTAGCAAGTACCTTTAATAAAAAGGCACTTGCATTAATTAAAATGCTTATATAAGTATATACATACACGGAAATGAGGTGTTGTGTAAATTAGGGGAGATAGTGTAAATACACCATGTTTTACTCAAACCCCGCGTACCGCAGTCCGCAGAACTTGAAGTTCAACCCGCGTGACTGAAAGCCTGCGTCAAAGTTGGGATATAAGCCCCCACACAAGCATCAAGCCCCTCCCAGGCTCCCAGCTTGGCACGCGGACTCCACAGTCACTCAGGTACACCCAAAATCAACAAACACACGCCCCAGTAACCTCATTACACATGTTACATATGTAATGAAGACTACTGGGGACTAAATAATTAAATATATTGAATGATATTATTTATTTATACATTTGAATAAAACATATTGAGTAAACAAAACAGTACAATACTGTGGCTTATTATAAATACTAATAAGCCACTAGTATTAAATCCACAACACATAGTACTAATTTACTACAGACTGTACATCAATATGAATGAATAAATAATGAATAAATTATGAATAAATATCATAATAAAATCAATTGGTGACGTGTATTCAAAGCAGGGGCTGCTGAAGCGTCACCAAGAAAGCAAAAATGGCCAAAATGTGGTCCAAAGATCCCACAAGTTGGCCAATAATACCTACAGGGTCCCCAGAGGGAACTCAAGACTATTTAAGGAGCTCCTCAACCGCCAAAGAAGGCTCCTCATGCTTCCCAATACCCACTACTTCTTACTAGATACATATCTTTATAACACAGTCTGGTAAGCTTCTTAGTAGTTATTCTTTAGCCCTGTCTTCCCCAACAACTTCACAGTGACCATCCAGCTCCACCATCCATCCATCCAAGCGCTTCAAACTGTCCATTTTCACCCAGAATATCCCCAAGATCCCTCAAGGTTTATTACTAGTAAGTAATAACCCTTTTCTTGAAGATATTCCCCACTTTCCTTTCCTGGGATTAAACCACCCCTGTTCCAACAGGCCCCAGTGTTCCAGGTACCTAAATCCTCTGCAATTTATTTGTAAGATACCTTAGAGGGATCTAAACCACCCCTGATTTATCAGGCCCCTCTGGTTTTAATTATATTAAATTTATGTAATATAATTATTACCACCTTTTTCTCTAAATTTTACGTCACAATTCCCCCATATTATTTGGGAATTGTAACTCTTGTACCTTACCCAGAGTTTACCACTCTTTTCCATTCATTCTTGCACCACCTGTAGCTAGAAGGACTTTTCCTTGGCATCAGGTTGCACCACCTGTAGCTAGAAGGGCTTGTCCTTGGCAGAATGGTACGAGAGATGATGTGGAATATAATAGGGCATGTGTCAGTGTTAGAGACAATAAGTATGTCCTAAACCTACAGTTAGGCCAATAATTATTGCCCTAAAGACTTCAAATAAACTAAATTCCCTTAGAAAAAGGGAAATAGAGCATTGTAGCTTATGCAATAATGGATAACCCATATTAACAAAAAACATACCTTATAATATGTGAAACTTATAGGATAATCACCTTATCCCTGGAAAGATAAGGATTATAGTCTAAAGGGAAGAAATAACCAATAAAAGATACTGTAACACATATTATAACAGTACAAATGAATGGTTTCCACTTTGAGACTAGTGGCCATTCCAGATTGAGAATACCAAGCCACTAGTCTCTACACTAATCCCCAAACACCATGTGACTGATTAATTACAGTACACATGGTCTACGTACAGATTAAGCCCACATGATAATTCAACAAGGAGGTTGAGAATTATACATGTAATTATACAGGCACTGAAAGCACCCAGCCAAGTAATATTTAAAGAAGTACTCTAAGCTGAAGGAAAGAAAACATATATAAACATACCCCTTTACTGCCTTCTTGGTTTTTCACCCAGATTTCTAAGTCACCAACTAGAATTACATTCTAAAAATTGCCTTACAAATCCTTGAAGTAACCTTTTAGCCAGTATACTGTTTATTCAGCACCATGTCATTCCTTAAAATTCGATCAACCAATTCCCTTAAACAAAGGAAGCAAATCTGTCCTCCCTTATTGGTTAAACACACCCCTCTTCCCTTAAATAGCATTTATTGCAGACCTGTTTCCAGGTTGGAGGTTGTCCTCAGACAACTTGCTCCTTTTATCTTACAAGTAGAGCTGAAGAGTTACATAATACTCCACTCAATTAGCTTCAATATAGCTTTTACCTTGTGTCCTGCCGTCACCTAAGAGACCCAGGCTCACAGCATGTGTATCTCTAAACATAATGTAATGAATTCTGTACATAAATGAATGAACTGGCACATTAGCCTAAAAAATCCATGCACCCATAAACACAATATTAAATTGATGCATGTGAGTAGAATCGTCTGGGGTAGCAGGTGACGGGTTTCCCACGCCAGGTGACTTGCTTCCCGCGCGAGGGGCTAGTCCAACTCGTCAGGGCAACGTGAAAATAAATGTCACCCGTTTTCAGGCTGTGAGTCTAACAGTGTAAACCCCCTCCTTCAGCTGGGTTCACACACCTCCCAGCTAGATGTCACAGACCGTATCATATCCACAGCCGCCTTTCCTTTCCTGGCTCTGCAGAGAATCCTTTCTACTTCTCTCTGGGCCAGGTGAGTTTCTTATTTCTCTTTTTCCTTTTTCTTTCTTTTGTTTATTACTACTTCTATGTTTGACTGAGAGAATCCTTTCTACTTCTCTCTGGGCCAGAAATACAAACCTTGGTTGTAGAATTCTTGGCTCATTAGCCTTTTCCCTGCGCCCCTTCGACTGAATCAGTGAAGAGCATTCATAGCTCTTACAAACATTTAAGAACAAGCTTATGAATATCTGACTGATACATAAGGCTCTGTTATCAAGCCACACTCATGACCGCATTCAAAAAATAGTAATAAAATTATATAAATTATATCTATTTTTTATCAAAAATAAAGGAAATTTAATTAAAGAAAATCCTTGGCAAATCCATTTTCAAACACGCAATAAATGGATAAAGAACCATTTATTTTTATAGCTTTTTCCATGAAAATCCTGGAAAATCCCAGCATAACCCATAGTAATATATACTATAAGATTACATATATATTTAAGTAAATAATTTATGTATTATGTATTATATACATAATACATGTGATTTTAAATCAATTATCCTTCAGGGAAAGCGCTTTTCCAAGCTCTGGTCCCTATATAATTTATTGACATGTATCTCTTAGTGAAATAATTAATTACTGCTGAAATACATATTTATACCAAATATAGTTTATGTGAAATATTTATGGGGTCATTTCAATTAGAAATGACACCATATTTCACATCTGATCACAAACAGGGTGATCACTTCTCCCTGGTGATCTTACTCTGATCACTGCTCCCAACAAGCATGTGAAAGAATGATTATTTTATTATTTAAGAGGAGGTTTTCTTCACTAAAATGAAGATAACCTCCACCATCAATTTTAACCCCTACTTAGATAACTCATTATAAGCCACCAAGGCACTCACCTTCTCCTTTAAGTAAGGAGGACTGGCCTTTTCCCTTATAACTATCTTATTAGTTAAAATTCCTCAAAAACTCCCCCCAATAAATTAATATTACTTAATTCTATTGGAAAAACCATGTCATGCTCTGGTTAACCCTTCTTTGGAACTGTCTTTCCAACAGAAGTCTGGTAGCAGGAATTTAGAACCTGTTTATTTGTTACTTAAGTGTCTTTACACTATAGTATATATTATAAAGCTTATAATCTTTTATGTGCTGAAAGGTTATCTGAATAACTTTGTATTTTATTCTCTCCATGGTGTCCAAACTAAGCACAGAGGATAACATAAACTCCATATAATTGTTTTATTTGATATACCAATCAGTCAATTGGAGAATACCAACTGCTAAGCATATAGGTTTGGATATTCTTTGTCTTTTTGGTAAGTTGTAGCAATAGGTACCCCTAATTCTCACTCCTTCACTATGTAAAATAGCTTTTTATAATTAGCAAGTACCTTTAATAAAAAGGCACTCGCATTATTGTATGCTTATAAACACATACACATGTGCTTAAACCCCATTTCCAGTCATGGAAATGAGGTGTTGTGTAAATTGGGGGAGATAGCGTAAATCCTCCGTGTTGTAATCCAAACCCGGGTACCGCAGCCCGCACAACTTGAATCCAACACGCGTGACCAGGAGCCCACACCAAAGTTGGATTACAAGCCCCCGTGCAACCTGTAGACACCTCACAGGCTCTCCGCGTGGCATGCGGACACCAGAGCCAATAAAATAAATATTACAGACAACAGAAAGCAACCTAGTAACCTCTTTACATGTGTTACATATGTAATAAGGATTACTAGGGACTAGAATACATGAATAAAACTATTTTATATTATTTTATACTATAAAATAATTACAGTAACACTTACACAACAGTACCAAAAAACAAATACTGTGGCTTATTATAAAATATCAATAAGCCACAGATCACTATTAAATACAAAACCAGTACTAGTGAATTACTGACTGTAATTAACATAGTAAAAAATAAAATAAAATAAAAACAAAGAGGTATTAACTTGGTGACGTATAACCTAAGCAATAGCTGCTGTAGAGTCACCAAGAAGGCCAAAATGTGGTTCAAGTACCCACAAGTTGGCCATCAATACCTACAGGGCCCCCAGAGGGATCCCAAGACTATTTAAGGAGCTATTCAACCGCCCAAAGAAGGCTCCTCATGCTTTACAATACCACCCAGACACTTACCCGCCTTTTATCTGATACCAATATCCTGTTATGGTCTGATCTGTGGAGAGGAAGGCTCTGGGGTTCTGGGGTTTCTGGGGTTTCGGGATCCTATAATGTAGATTGCAGGATGAGGAAGAGATGTGGATCCTCGTCCTGACAGACTATATAGTGGTCTGTATGTGACATGTACGTGATAGACTATCTACATGTGGTGCGGGCTTTGGTGCGGGCAGGCCCGCAATACGGCTCATGAAATTATCCCCATTTTAATGCTAAATCCTCCACTCATTCGCCAATCAAGAAAAAAAGAAAAAACATTCCACCTCTTATCAATTTTGTTCCTCACTTCCTTCTCCGCCTCCGCCAATGAGTAGTTTCCGCATTCGGAAATCTTGAATTAAATCCAGCTACCAGTTCCTCGCAATTCTTCAAGTTTTCCGTTGGTTCCCATGAGTTGTCTTCTGTTCCAAATCCCTTCCAGCTGACCAGGTATTGGGTCTTCCCGCGTCGTCTTTTACAGTCCAGTACCTCTTTGACTTCCCACTCATCCCCGCCGTCCGCCGTAATTGGGTCTGGGTCTTCCCTCCGTCGTTCCGCAATTTTGTCAGGTCTGTGTTTGCGGAGTATTGATACGTGAAATACGGGGTGTACCCCCCGCATGGATATAGGAAGTGTTAGCTTATACGCGGATCTTGAGATTCTTTTACAGATAGATAAAGGTCCCAGCCATCTATGTTCCAATTTTGGGCTGGGGCGGGTCGTTGAAATGTTGCGTCCATCTAGCCATACTTCGTCCCCTACGTCCCATTCCGGTGTTTCCCTTGTTTTCTTGTCAAATTGGCCTTTCATTGTTTCTTGCGCCTCTTCTAAGCAATGCTTGAGTTCTCCTTGGACCTCCGCAAGTTTGCGGAGTTGTTCCTCTACTGCGGGGATGCATTGTTCTGTTGAGGGGGTTCCGCTATATGCCGGGTTGAATCCGTAGTTGGCTTTGAACGGGGAAACTCCTGTTGAGGTGTGGTCGTTGTTGTTGTAAGCAAATTCGGCCATTGGGAGGAGTGGGGCCCAATCGTTCTGTTGGTAGCAAACAAAGTGCCACAGGTATTGCTCGACTGCTTTGTTGGCGATTTCGGATTGTCCATCTGTCCTTGGGTGGTACGCTGTGGATGGCTGTAGTCTAATCCCCATGCGGGAGCTCAATTCACGTGTGATTTGGGAGATAAAAATACTTCCCCGGTCCGAGACAATTGTCTTGGGGGTTCCATGGAGTTTCCATACGTGTTCTGCCATCAGTTCCGCTAGTTGTTCCACGTTCATGGTTTTCTTGCATGGGATGAAGTGGGCCATCTTGGTCAGTCGGTCTACTACTGTTAGTATGCTGTCACTCAAGCGGGATTCAGGGAGATCAGTGATCAAATCATAGCTAATGTCCGTCCATGGGCCTGCGGGGATAGGGAGGGTATCTAATGTTCCAAACGGCCGTCGAGTGCTGGATTTGACTCTTTGGCATGAATCACATCCGTCTACGTACTGGTTGACAAATCTCTTCATTCCACTCCACACAAAGCTTCTCCGTACTAATGCCAACGTGCGGGATCTGCCTGGGTGGCCTGCGGACTTTGTGTCGTGTCGACTTTTGAGGATTATCGTCCGCAATGCCGAGTCCGCTGGTACCACTATCCGTCCCTTGTCATAGAGTACCCCGTCGGCTTCCGCATACCTGTTGTGGTCCCCTGTTGGTTTCTGTAACAGCTTAATCCAGTCAACCAATTTTGGGTCATGTGGGGTCAGTTCTCTAATCCTGGCAATGATTTCGGCGTCAGACAACACTAGGTTGTCCGTTCCCGCATCTTCCAAATCAGACCCCATCACGTCCACCTCAAACCAATTTTCCCCATCATCCATTTCAATTGATTCGTCCAGAAACCAGCTGTCCAATTCCACACATTCCGCAAGCTCCTCAAAAGTCCGCTCGGTGATGTTACCTGGCTTTAAAAGCTGACCAAAGGTCAGCTTTTCTCCCGGTGCTGGGGCGAGGTCCGGTCTGCGGGATAGGGCGTTGGGTTTTGTTGATTGGCGTCCTGGTCGGAATGTGATCTCAAAGTCAAAACATCCCATGGTCTCCGCCCATCTTGCCTGTCTTCTTGTGAGCTGCTTGTTTGTCATGAAGCTTTCCAAATTACGGTGATTGGTGTATACAATTGCCGTCAAGCGGTGTGGGTTCCCCTCCAGGTATTGCCGCCACTCCTTGAAGGCAGCCACAATAGCCAGTAACTCTTTGTCAAAGATCTCATAGTTGCGTTCTGCCTGTACAAGGGATCGGGACAGGTAAGCTACTGGGTGAAGTTCCTGGTCCTTGGTGCAAACCTGGGACAGTACCGCGCCGAGCGCGAAATCGGAGCAATCACATTCGAGGACAAACGGTTTGTACGGGTCCGCGATTTTCAGGATCGGAGCGGATGTGAAGGCGGTTTTGAGGGATTCAAATGCAGAGTTGCACTTGGCGTCCCATACAAAGGGGGTCTCTACTCTTGTCAGGTTGTGGAGCGGTCTGGTCTTTCCTGAGAAATGGTCGATGAATCGGCGGTAAAAATTAGCAAATCCAATGAATCGTTGAAGTTCAGTGACATTCTTCGGTGCGGGCCAGTCGGTTACTGCTTGAACCTTTGCGGGGTCCATTCTGATCCGGTTGCATGATATCAATAATCCTAGGTATTCTACTTCCGGCCTTGAAAATTCACACTTTTTGGGTTTCAGCCACAATTGGTGCTTGCTCAATGTGTCCAGTATACTGCCCACCGCTTCCGCATGGTCCAACCCTTTCCGCGTGTAGATCATGATGTCATCTAGGTATGCAGCGGTGTCTTTCCCAATCCGTCCGAGGAGGATGTCTTGCATGAAGTATTGGAAGTATCCTGGCGCTCCCGTGGGACCAAAGGGCATGGTAAGCGGGGCAAATTGTCCTGCCCTGCAGATGAAAGCCAGCTGATCTTTGTCGCCTTCCGCAACTCTGAGGTTTCCATATGCGTTGCGGAGGTCGAGCTTTGTGAATGTGTCCGCATCCAAAAGGCTGTCAACTAAGTCCATTGTCAGTGGGAGCGGGTACTTGTTCTTCACCGTTACCGTGTTGAGTCTCCTGTAGTCAAAACAGGGTTGTAGGTTTCTGTCCTTCTTTCCAGTGAATAGTAGTGGTGCCGCCCACGGGGATGTGGTCCGTCGAATGGTCCCGCTCGTCAGTCCTTCGGCAATCATAATATCAAGTGCCTGGTTCTCTGCTGGGGATAGCGGGATGATTCTTCTGGCCTGTGGGGTGGCTCCTGGGATCAGATCTACGCGGAAGTCATACTTTCTTTGCAGGGGAAGTCTCATGGCACTTGATTTCCGGAACATGTCAAGGTGTCGGTGGTAGCACCGCGGTACTAATTCTTCCGTAGTCCGCTCCGCAGTCGTGGCTTTCCCTTTTGCTGCCAATCGGGCCGATGTCGACCACAATGTTTTGGCCGTGCTGATCACTGCAGGGGTATGTCCTAGGGGGAAAAGAGGCTTGCCAGCTGTTTCGGGATTCAAATGCGGGGGAGATCTATCAGACTCACATTGCGGGGGTGTTATTGTGCTAAAAGCACACACCCCCTCGTCACTAATCCTAGCTTTCCCCATGGGCCTGTAGACCGTATGCGGGGATGTTGGCGGAGAGGACAATACTGCCTTGGCAGTAGCAATAATTTCATCAGGTACCTGGTCAGAGTGTCGAGTCTTGGGGTTCTTGGCGGCGCTTGCAAATCTATCTACAAGGCGTACCAGCTTGCCAGCTGTCTCGGGCAGTAAAGTATGGGACGGGGGGTTGTCAAACTCACATTGCGGGGGTGTTATTGTGCTGTAAGAACACACCCCCTCGTCACTAGTCCTAGCTTTCCCCATGGGCCTTTTGACCTTCTGCGGGGATGTTGGCGGGTAGGACGATACTGCTTCCGCAGTAGCACAAGTTTGGTTGGATACGGTTTCATCGGGTACGTGGTTGGGGTGTCGGGTTTTGGGATTCCATGTGGGGTTCTGGGGCCTATCTACAGGGTGTACAAGCTTGCCAGCCGTTTCGGGAATGATGTGGGGGATAGGGATGTCGAACTCACATTGCGGGGGCGTTATTGTGTTCAAAACACACACCCCCTCGTCAATCTTCCTAGCTTTCCCCGACTCGCCGGTTGGGGTGTTTTTCGGAATAGACGAAACCGCCGAAGCGGCCGCAATGTCCGGGGTCCATAGGGTACGGTTCGCCCAATTGATTCGGTGTCCATATCGGCGGATCCAGGGCATCCCTAGGATCCCATCATACGAGTCTTTCAGTTGTGTAATGATGAATCGGGACGGGCGGGGTTCGTCGTTCAACATTAGGTCTATCTCATGGGTTGCTCTGCTTGCGGATCCGTCAAATCTGAATACGGTTCGCCCCGAGGCCGAAGCGGCCTCGAGGAGTCCCCATCGGGATGCGTACAATTCACTCAGAACGTCGTGGGTTGCTCCGGAGTCTATGAGGAAGGATAGGGGGGGATAGGGGCTTTGGGGTGTGGCTCTGGGAGTTGTGATGGTGCATGAAAGGAAACATCGGGGATCAATTTCATTTACATGTAATGTCTGACTAGCACCAATACTGCATGACAACTCCGCTACGCTTGGGAAGGGCACAACCTTCATTCCCGAGCGTCTCCATTTTTTGACTTATCGGCCCGTCCCTTGTTCACCTTGTCCGCCTGTCCCTCCGTTTTGAGCGCCGCCAATCCATCGGCTAGCTGTCGGATCTGGTCCTTGAGTGCGGAGACTGAGGCAGGTGTCCGTCCTTTCCCTTTCTTGTTTGGAAACTCCCGAGAGATATGTCCTCGCGTCCCGCAGCGGAAGCAAAGTCCTTCCCGCATCATGCAGGCCTTCTTGTCCTCGGACAGTCGGCCGCTGATCGCAGATGTGTCCATGGCGTCGGGATCTGGCTGGGTCTTCGCAAATCCAGTGGTTGTTTCCGCCCCGTGGATCTCCAAATAAAGCTCCATGGCTAGACCTGCTGCCTCATTGACAGTGGTGAAAGTGGTGCGGGCCAGCACTAGTGCCGTCCGAATGTCCCGGTTTAAGCCCTGTCGGTATTGGCTGATGAGGGTCGGGACCTCCCATCTGGTGGCAGTAGCGTGGGTGAGGAATGTGTGGGTGTAGTCGGCCACTGTCCTCGTCTGTCGTAGCGTTCGTAACGCCCGTTCCGCCTTCCCTTTCTTCTCGGAGTCGAAATACATTGTTCCGAATCCTTCGTCCACCCGTCGTACGAGAAGTCCGCCCCCTCTGTGACTAGGTCGATGTACGGGGCGGACCACACGGCGGCGGGTCCGGTAAGGTAGGACGCGGCAAATAACAGCTTTGTCCTGTCGTCAGGGAACATGGCGCTGTTGACCGATGTATAAATTGCCACTTGGCGGGCGAACGTTTCCGCCTTCGTCCCGCGTTCACCATCGAACTTGTCGGGGCATGCAATCTTTGGTCAGCGGGTTGGGGTGGAACCGGTTGGTCGGGATGGTTGGTCCCGTTGTGCTTCGGCCGCTCTTCGGCGGGATCGTTTGTTCTCCCTTGCTTGAGTCATCTCCTCAAGCTGTCGTCGGAGTTGCTCTACTTCATCCATCTTTTGGGTGCGGGTGGAGTTGGGATCGTTCGGGTTGTCTGTCTGGTTTTGTTCGGGTGTCTGGGTGTTGGTTTCTTGCCTTTGTCTCCGTAGTGTTAGATCCTGCAATATGTTATGGTCTGATCTGTGGAGAGGAAGGCTCTGGGGTTCTGGGGTTTCTGGGGTTTTGGGATCCTATAATGTAGATTGCAGGATGAGGAAGAGATGTGGATCCTCGTCCTGACAGACTATATAGTGGTCTGTATGTGACATGTACGTGATAGACTATCTACATGTGGTGCGGGCTTTGGTGCGGGCAGGCCCGCAATACGGCTCATGACATATCCATAAATAGCCTGGTAAGTCCTTTAGTAATATTCCTTTAGCCCTGTCTTCCCCACAAACACCACAGCTACCACCCAGCTCCACCAATCACCTTTTCAAGCGCTCAAAACTGTCCTGTTTTCACCCAGAATATCCTCAAGTTCCCTCAGGATTATTACCAGTAAGTAATAACCCTTCTTTCTTGAGAATATTCCCCATTCCTTTCCACTGGGATTCAAACCACACCTGTTCACACAGGCCCCAGTTATCCAGGTCATTAAATCTTCTGCATTCACTTGCAAGATACCTTAGAGGGATTAAACCACCCCTGATTTATCAGGCCCCTCTGGTTTTTAATTATATTAAATTTATTTAATATAATTATCACCTTTTTTCCTTATTATTTTACGTCACAATTCCACAAATCTCTTGGGAATTATAATCAATATCCATTGCCCGGAGTATATTATTCTTTTACCTTATTCCTTGCACCACGTGTAGCTAGAAGGACTTTTCCTTGGCACCACGTAGGCTGACACCCCTCAAGGAACCAGATGATTCAACCTCTGGGTGCAAGATTTTTCTTAATGTGTCTAACTGGTACACCTCTGCAGAAATATCTTCCAGACCTCCAAAGCCTTTTTCAACTGCTGAAGGTGCAACCATGGAGTGTTAAATTGATATGGAAGAACTTCTCAAGACCCAAAATAAACACTGGTTTGAGAAAAGCTATCATATCTCTAAACAGTCTCATGGATGCAATATGCTTGAGGAGGAAAAAGGATGTCTTGTTGAATCTTTCACCAAAAATCAAACATTCCATTTTTGGTCATGTAATCTCCAACTGGTAGAAGGTATTAGAAGAGCTCCATCCAATTTTTGTGCATTTTTTTGACCAATTGAGAGATTCAGGAGAGGTTTTAGATTTTGGAGGATTCCTTGGCAACTTACATGCTGCAAAAGCTGTGTGCATGAGATAACTGAAAAGACAATAAGACAAGCACTTATTCTAAGAGAACAACAAGTGTAAGTACACTACACAAGATAAATGAAAAGATGATAAGACAAGAATACCTAGATTGAGGGTTGAATTGAGACAGAGTTGAGAAACTGAATGAATTTTGTGATCACAAGAGAAATGAGCAAAAGTGAGAAACAAGAATGAGAAAGCTAAAAAACTTTAAGGGACCAAAAAATGCAAGTAAACTACATGAGATAACTGAAAAGAAAATAAGAAAATCACACCTAGAGTGATGGTTGAGTTGAGACAGAGTTGAGGAACTGAATGAGAAAAAGAGATAAATTCATAAATAGTTTACTTTTCACCAACTGACAACTAGGATTTGGAACTATGACTATAGCTATTTAAGCCTAACTACTACTATATCACCAGTTTCTGAGTATGCTTATAGTGAGATATCTCAATATTCAACACCAAACTTATCAATCTCTTTGAAGTGATTATACTATGTTATCACATGACACCAAGCTTCTGTGGGTGATGTTTGCTGCTGGATCATCCAGGCCCTAATTGATGTGTTTTCATTTTTGATGATGATGTTGTTCTCCTGTTTTGTCCGTGCTTGAAGCTAATTTTCCATGGAAGGAAAGGCTGATTTGATCATTTTTTTTCTATATATACGGAATTGTCGGTCCATCGTCATCGAGGTCTCTCGCGCGCCCGGCTAGCTCAGTTGGTAGAGCATTCGACTCTTACAGAGTTCTGATCCAACAGGAAGGCGATCGAATTGTCGTGGGTTCGAGCCCCACGTTGGGCGTCCTTTTTACGACCAACCTCATGGAATCCGGGATCGCTCACAAGCCGTGAAGTCGTTGTTGCAATGTTGACCGAGCAGAGCCTGTGCGGGCGAGTCGAAACTTTGTCAACGTTGCATGGGAGAGGTCTCATGGCTAGGTTCATGGATCGAGAAAAAACGTAGTTAGACAGTCAAGTGGGAATGTCGATGACGGTGGAGTAGATCACTGAGCGTTAGTTGTCCAGGTAGAGACGTTCTGACGGCCAACGCTGTGTCATCCATCATCCTGGCCACCGGTCAAGCAAGCAGTCAGTCGCCACCGGTCGAGCAGTCAGTCGCCACCGGTCGAGCAGTCAGTCGCCACCGGTCGAGCAGTCAGTCGCCACCGGTCGAGCAGTCAGTCGCCACCGGTCGAGCAGTCAGTCGCCACCAGTCCAAAATTGCCTGCAATAAAACATGAACCATCAAAAACACACACCCGATCTGTGCCAAGAACAGACCGCATGAGCGTAAACAACCGCCTTTGAAGCCGATACAGTGGGAAGAGTAATGAAGAACTCGTCAAGGAAGGGGTGGTCGATGGGATGATGTCCTAGATGCTAAGCCTAGAGGGGGGATATGGCTTTCTACAAGGGTGGATAATCAGCATGACAAGGCCAACAGTAGTGAGGGGGAAAAATGAGATACTTCGCAATGGAATGGTATAGATGAAGTAAGACCCACTAGAATAACGTGGAGATAGAATGACTCCGAGCCGCATATTTCAGCCCTATACCGACTAGCCATCCAGCGAAAGGAGGCACAGTTGGGAGCTAAACGGATGGAGAGGGTTTATCAGATAGTCAGATGGACAAGAGGACAATATGTCCAGGGAGAGACACAAGCAGTCATTAAGGCTGCGACCCGGGGTTCGAGGTCATGAGGCTCTGCCCGAGCCCCAAACCCTGATTTGCCCGATTCATACCCCGAGCCCCGGTTTGATAGGTCGTTCTTTTGGTGGCCCAAGTTTTTGGTCACACCAATTGTCAAATTCTCAACAAATCCCTCCCGAGTCCCAACATGAAGCGCAAGGGATCCACAAATCATCCCTCCGAGCCAAGAATAAAAAAACAGGCCACTTCAAGAAGATCAAATCCGGCTAGCAACACTGAAATCCAATCCACGGCCACCAACACAGTCGTGATTGATGCTGATGAGGACAACAGTGAAGATTCCAGTAATGACAAATTCAGTGGAGTCATTCAATCTCAAACCCTCAAGCAAAGTTGGGTTTGGACACATTTCAAAGATAACAAGGAGGCCAGCAAGGTCATTTGTCAAATTGTTCAAAAAGATGGATGGATCTGTGGGACACGCTTGAAACAAGACAAAAGCCAAAGTACAAAGAACTTACATGGATACCCCTTGACAATCCATCAATTAGCCAATGTCAGCCACCAAGATATTACATGTATTATGTAACATGTAATAATGTAACATGTAATACTTGAAAACTGCAAGCTTGAATAATTATTATTATTCTTTATTTTATTATTTTTTATAGTCTGAACAAAAAGGGATTTAGACCTTATCATTTATCAAATGGTACAATAGTCTAGCAGTTAAAGACTGGCTCAGTAATAACTGTTATTGACATAAGGACCTGAGTTCAAGCCACACTCATGACCACATTGAATAAAAATCAATATTTTACATTATGTCTATTTTTTACTAAAATTAAGTTATAATTTGATTAATGAAAATCTTTGGAAAATTAATTTTCAAACATGCAATAAATGGATAAAGAACCATTTATTGGCATAGTTTTCTTCTTGAAAATCCTGGAAGATCCAAGATTAACTCATAGTAATTTATAGTATAAAATTACATATAAATAAGGGTAAATCTTTATGTAAAGTATATTAATTATGCAGTAATGACTTATAAATTAAATCCCACATGTTTAACTCTCCAGAGCAAGCGCGTTTCCAAGCTCTAACCCCAAAGGAAGTTACATGTACATGTGATTAAATATTATTTAGTTTAATTAAGAAAAATAAACATTAAATTAATTTAATTAATGTGAAATAAACATGGCATCATTTTAATTAAAAATGACACCATGCTTCCCTTCTTACCACGAACAGGCTGATCAGAATCACCTGTCAACATTGCCCCAATCCCCACTGTCAATTAAATTGCAGAGGGATTAATACAAATATTTTATTATTTAAGGAGGATGTTTCTTCACCAAATTGAAGATATCCTCCCCCCATCAATTTTAACACACACCAGATAACTTATTATAAGCTACAAAGGCGCTCAACTTCTCCTGTAAGTAAGGAGGACTGGCCTTTATTTATATACTATCTAAATTAGTTAAAATTCTTCAAAACAAATCCCCCCCAATTAATTAAAATACCTTTAATTAATTGGAAGAACCATGTTCAAGTCTGGTTAGCCCTTCAGAGGATTTATTCCCATAACTGGAGTTTTGGCAGCAGGGTCATAACCTGTTTTATTTGATACTTAGTGTTTTATAACACTTAAAGTAATTATTCTTATTGGAAAATCAGTTCATTACACTTTATAAGTGTAACATTATTCTTTTAGTCCTTACTGTACACGCCACAACAAGTGGAGTAGAGTACAGAAAGCTGACAGCCAATCAGAAAATTCTGAAAAAGACATAAGGTTTGAAACATGTTGACCTCAATAAGTGGATGAGGACCAGTGAATCAATTGCAAAGGTAAGCCTTTCTCAATGTAATCCACCGTTCTGTGTTTTGTTTGCAAGTGGCTGACTCATCCATCATTGATGAGCAGCCAGAGCTCAACAATGATTAACTGAAGACAGGATTGGTATATTTTATTTCCAAGTGTGATCTTTCCTTCTCTGTAGTAGAGAGAAAATAATTTTGTGATTTGGTTTGACTACTCAATGCAGGCGCCGGTCCATTAATGAATCATATTTTCCAAGAGGGAATTGTGACTCAGCTGGCACACAAATATCTTCATACACAGGAAATAATCAAGCTTCAATACATTTCAAATCAATCCTCTATCAGTTTTACTCAAGACACATGGACCAGTACACCAAATTGTACTGCTTTCTGTTAGAATTAACAAAGCATTTTTCAGACATTTAGCAGAAAATGATTGACTTGGGCAGGATTTGAACCAGCGACCTTAGCAGAAGCTAAGACACTACACTAGAAGTGCTGCCTTTACCAACTAGGCTACCAAGTCCATACCTAATGTGTTGCTAAGAGAGTACTGTGGATTACAGAATTTCAACACACCTCCTTAATCCACAGTGGGAGAATAGGAGACCCATAAGTCAATCAATCCTAGCTAGTCTTGTACAATGAGAATGCATATGGCTTGAGTAGATATTGCATATTGCATCATAGCATTTTGCATATTCCATAGAATAGTAGGATAATATCCCAAAGCTGCATATTGCATAAGTGGATTTTGCATATTGCATATTCCATAGTAGGGATATCCCAAAGTTGCATATTGCATAAGTAGATTTTGCATATTGCATATTCCAAAGTAAGGATATCCCAAAGTTGCATATTGCATAAATGCATATTGCATATCTCATGTAAATGCATAGTATGCGCATAGCACATTTCGACTGTTAATTGTGTTAGAATTAACAAAGCATTTTTCAGACATTTAGCAGAAAATGATTGACTTGGGCAGGATTTGAACCAGCGACCTTAGCAGAAGCTAAGACACTATACTAGAAGTGCTGCCTTTACCAACTAGGCTACCAAGTCCATACCTAATGTGTTGCTAAGAGAGTACTGTGGATTACAGAATTTCAACACTTTCATGGCTGTGGCCGCTCATTTTATCAATCCAAGTTTTCATGTGAAGGAACTCAAACTGGCCATACCTCATTTTCAAGGTTAGATTATTTGATAAAACCTCATGAACTAAAGTATTCAGCTGGACTGGATCATCTTTTTTTTCTCAAGGCACACACACTGGCAAGATTTTTGCTGATTGGTTTTACAAAGTTCTTGATACCTACAACTGCATCAATAAACTACATACCATAACTTCTGATAACACATAAACAAACAACAAGATGGCCTGAAATGTGGCACTTCAAATAAGCTTGTTGTTGAAGATTTCCAATCACCTTCTAGGATGTGTTGCCCATGTAATCAATCTTTCCACAAAAGCAGTGCTTTCTTCTCTTGGATCCTTGGAGGATGACAAAAATGTTCAAGAGCTGTCTATGGGAAGCCTTTACAAAGACAAAGATTTACTTGCAGCCAATCCTTGTATGCAGCTCTCTTATGTTACAAGCAAGCCCAATGGCATCAATATCAATTCCAAGCAATCCTCAAACAAATACATGGGTTAAGCACTTATGTCCAACTTTTTCCTCAGTGCCGTGAATGATTTGAGAAGGTTGTAAGCTTTAGTCCCTTCTTCTTCCAACTTTTCAACTCTGTCTACCATCCCTTATCCCAAGTCTGTCTGTTCTATCTCATCCTCCTCCTTCTCTATTTTTCCTACTAAACCATTGGCATCAAATTATTGGAATAAACCCAGAGGAATCAATCCTGCTTGATTAAAGCATTAGTCTGCAATAAATTGCATTGATAATTCTTAGATCCTTTCCCCTTATAGTTTTGTTGATTTTATCCAGGGAAATTCAACTAGGTTTCCATCTAAGGATCCTTGAGTCAGTTTTTTTTGACCAGAAAAAGATTGGCTGGATTCAGTTTCCTTTGACCAGGCTAGTTTCCTTTTGTGGTAGAAGAGGCTGACCCTCAGTTGGCAGCTCCCCAGATCATTTAAGATCATTTTCTCTTATTGTCTTTTTATATTACTACTATTATTCTACTAAGTAATAAATGTCTTAGTTCCCTTTTTTGTGTTCTGCTGTCACATAGGAGACACAGGCTCACAGTATGCTTTTAACTCAATCCATGGTTTTTGAACAACAAAACTTCAGTTCCGGCTCTGGCCAGATATAATTTTGTCCTTGAACCGTTTGCAAGTCCCTACCCCTGGCCAAATTGATAACAACAATTCTACCAGAAATATAACTGTTTTAAGTCCCCTGAAATTTGGTCCCAAAAATAAAAATAGAAATTACTTTAGGATGAATTTATCCACTTTCCCGGTACTTTTAGAACTCAACCCAACATCTTTGGATGACATAAATTGAAATCTGTTGTCAGCTTTCTGTACTCTACTCCACTTATTGTGGCGTGTACAGTAAGTACTAAAGAATTATTTTACACTTAAAAAGTGTAAATAAACAATACCCAATAAGAACAATTACTTAAGTGTTTATAAAACACTAAGTATCAAAGAAATAGGTTATAACCCTGCTGCCAAAACTTCTATTAAGGGATTTAAATCCTAGCAGGGCTAACCAGATTGATACACGGTTCTTCCAATCCAATTAAAAGTATTTAATTGATTGGGGGGGATTTGGTTGAGGAATTTTAACTAATGAAGATAGTATATAAATACAGGCCAGTCCTCCTTACTTACAGGAGAAGGTGAGCGCCTTTGTAGCTTATAATAAGTTATCTAGTGTGTGTTAAAATTGATGGGGGGAGGATCTTCAAATTTAGTGAAGAAAACTCCTCTTAAATAATAAAATATTTATTATTTCACAAGCTTCTTGGAAGAAGTGATCAGGGTGAGATCACCAGGGGGAACTGAGCACCCTGTTCGTGATCTGATGTGAAAAATGGTGTCATTTTTAATTAAAATGATGCCATAGTTATTTCACATTAATTAAATTAATTTAATGTTTATTTTTCTTAATTGAACTAAATAATTATTAATCACATGTACATATAGCTTCCTTTGGGGTTAGTGCTTGGAAAAGCGCTTGCTCTGGAGAGCTAAACAGGTGGGAATTAATTTATAAGTTATTATTGCATAATTAATATATTTTACATAAAGATTTACCTTGATTTATGTGTAATTTTATACTATAAATTACCATGTGTTAATCTTGGATCTTCCAGGATTTTCAAGAAGAAAACTATGCCAATAAATGGTTCTTTATCCATTTATTGCATGTTTGAAAATCAATTTGCCAAATATTTTCATTAATTAAATTATAACTTAATTTTGGTAAAAAATAGATATAATTTAAATAAATGTTTTTATTGAATGTGGTCATGAGTGTTATAACTTAATTTTGGTAAAAAATAGATATAATTTAAATAAATGTTTTTACTGAATGTGGTCGTGAGTGTGGCTTGAAACCAGGTCCTTGTGTTTATAACAGTTATTACTGAGTCAGTCTTTAACTGTTAGACTATTGCACGATTTGATTACATGCTAAAGTCCAATTTCTCTTATGTTAAGACTGTCAATGTAATAAAAGATAATAATAAAAATAAATAATAATTATAATCATTCAAGCTTGCAGTTTCAAGTATTACATGTTACATACTACATGTAATATCTTGGTGGCTGACATCTGTGTGCTTCAAACAACTAAGAACACATGTCATCTTCTCTGGAGAAGGCGGTAACGTCACTGAGTCCCAAGATACATGCACGAATTTGACCCTGGCGCAACACATCAGACTGCATCCAGAACATCCTGCTTCACCAGTTTCTTAACTACTTCTTACAATGACAGTAACATGAAAGTTTCACAACTCAAAGCGGGAGAATCCAAACTCCAACTAAACCTAAGATATCTGGAACAGCCTTGATATCCAAACTCCAACTATACCCAAGAGGCCTGGAACAGCTGACATGGCTTCCGCCTTGACAAACCTCAATTGCTTGACCTAACACCCGTGCGGGTTTGGGCTCATATAGATGGTAAGTGGGAAAACACTCTGAAAATTGACTACTCTGCCGTATTTTTATTGAAGAAATTGTAGGAATTTTGAGATCAAGAACTTGATTGCAACACAGTTATAACAGCTAATGGTAGTAATAACCCGGATTAAATAAAGAATAGAAAAGATAATGAACGAAGAGATGAATAAGAGGTCACAAATCATAATAGAAAAAGAAAGATATTTACCGTCTTATATTCTAATCCTAGTACGGGCTCAAACAAGACAATAATGGAAGGTTCTTTTAAGGAGGGATTTAACAATAATAACAAACAAGTCTAAAAAGAAGGAAATTTTTAATAAAAGTATAAATAATAAGAAGATAAAAAAAAACAAGTTCCATGAAAATCAGAGAAATGAGATTTGACAAGCACCTCCACTTGAGTTAAAAGTGTGCTCCTCCTGAATCTCCTATGTACTGGAGAGCAACAAGGTAGATTAGAATTGGCCGGTAGGTTGATAGACAGTGAATTAAGGTTAATCAAGGATGGTCCACGTATTGGTTTGAATCACTTGACAAGGCTGGGGATCAGAGCCAAGCTCAGATTTGTCAGCAAACTGGACTCTAATCCACTTATTGTTGCGTTGACAGTAAGGAATTAAAAGGTCTTACACTTTACAAAGGTTAATAAAAAGATATAACTGTATCCAATATTACTTTGGTGTTTGGTCGGAACACTAAGCACAAAAATAAACAGGTTATGACCCTACTGCCAGACTTCTGTTATGGGAAATCATTCCTCAGAAGGGCTAACCAGACAAGGACATGGTTCTTCCAATCACTGCAAAAATGACTGTATCAGATTTGCAAATCTGGCATTATGTGAGTTGAAAAAATCTTATGTTATATCAGAAAAAACTGGTATTGTGGCCACCACAACTGATATTACATCTACCTGTAATGATATTATGTCTATCATGGGTGATATTGCATCAGCTCAAAATATTTAATATCAACATGACTGACTTTATATCAGATTTTTACATCTGATATAATGCTCATGGGCCAAAATTTTATGTCAGATAGAAAAAAACTGATATAAACTCAGTGTTTTTGATATTGAATAGGTTGAACTGATTCAATATCTGTGATGATAGAAACAATATCATTTCAGGTAGACTTAATATCAGTTGTGGTGGACACAATACCAGTCTTGTCTGATGTAATACCAGTTTTTTTCAACTGATGTAATGCCAGATGTGGGAACCTGATACAATCATTCTGGCAGTGAAGTAAATTAAGGGTTGTAAGTTAATTGGGACATATTTGAGGAGTTTTAACTATTTATGATAGTTATAAGTAAACATAAGGCCAGTCCTCCAAGCTTATAGGAGAAGGTGAGCGCCTTTCTGGCTGATAATAAGTTATCTAATGTATGTTTAAAAATGATGGGGGAGAATGTCTTCAATTTGGTGAAGAAAACCTCCTCTGAAATAATAAATATTTTGGAGTAATCCCTCTGTCAATTCATTTGACAGTGGGGATTGGGGGAAAATTGGCAGGTTAATCTGATCAACCTTTTTGTGGTCAGAAGTGAAACATGGTTTCATTTTCAATCAAAATGATGCCATAGTTATTTCACATGAATTCAAAGTTTTAATATTTATTTCACTCTAATTAGACTAAATAATTATTAATTATATGTACATAGAAATTCCTTTGGGGTTAATACTTGAAACGCGCTTGCCTTGGAGCCAATCAGGTGGGAATAAATTTATAAGTCTTTATTGCATACTTAATATGGTGTACATAAAGATTGACATTAATTTACGTGTAATTTTATACTATAAATTACTATGTGCTAAGCTTGGATTTTCCAGGATTTTCAAGAAGAAAACTGTGCCAATAAATGGTTCTTTATCCATTTATTACATGTTTGAACATTAATTTTCAAAGGATTTTCATTAATTAAATTTCACTTATATTTGGTAAAAATAAATATATTTTAACAAGATTGTTGAATATGGTCATGAGTGTGGCTTGAACTCAGCTCCATATGTTCAAGTCAGATATTTCTAAGCCTGTTTTTAATTGTTACACTAATTTACAATTTGATCAAATGCTGATTCTAATTTCTAGTATGTTCAGAATGTCAAGGGAAATAAAGGATAATAAGAATAAAGAATAATTATAATTATTCAAGCTTTCAGTTTCAATTATTACATGTTAAATACTACATGTAATATCTTGGTGGCTGACAAGATTACACAGGTTGTCAGCCTACGTGATGCCAAGGATAAATCCTTCTAGCTACACGTGGTGCAAAGTACAAGGTAAGAGTATAATAACTCTGGGTGAGGGATAAAAGAGTATAATTCCCAAAGAATGTGGGGAATTGGGATGTAAAGAAATAGGGATAAAAAGGTAATAATTATATTACATAAATTTAATATAATTAAAACCACAGGGGCCTGATAAATCAGGGGTGGTTTAGATCCCTATAAGGTATCTTGCACGTAAAAATGCAGAGGATTTAGGTACCTGGAACACTAGGGCCTGTAGGAACAGGGGTGGTTTAAATCCCAGGAAAGGACAGGGGGAATATCTTCAAGGAAAGGGTTATTACTTACTAGTAATAATCCTAAGGGAAGCTTGAGGATATTCAGGTTTACACAAGACAGTTTTGGGAGCTTTGATGGGTGTTTTGTAGAGCTTGTTGGATACTGTAGTGTTGTTGGGAAAGACAAGGCTAAAGAATAACCACTAAGGAACTTACCAGACTGTTTATTAAGATATGTATCTAAATTAAATGGTGGTAAGTAATCTAGTGGGTATTGGGGAGCATGAGGAGCCTTCTTTGGGCGGTTTAAGAGCTACTTAAATAGTCTGGAGATCCCTCTGGGGACCCTTTAGGTGTTATTGGCCAACTTGTGGGCGCTTGGACCACATTTTGGCCTTCTTGGTGACACTACAGCAGCTAGTGCTTTGATTGTAAGTCACCAATTTAATACATATGTGTTTGTATTATATTACATTTCTTATAGTATTAACTACAGTACTTCGTACATTAGTACTGGTTTACATTGGTAATATCTGTGGCTTATTGTTATCTTATAATAAGCCACATTGCTTGTTTTTGTAATGTTGTTCAGTATTACTGTAGTTATTCTAGTATATATAATAATATATAATAATATAAATAATTATTCTAGTCCCCAGTAATCTGTATTACATATGTAACATGTGTAATGAAGTTACTGGGGTGCTTTTTGTTGCCTTGAGGGTACATATTGTCGGCTTTGGTGTCCGCGTGCCACGCTGAGAGCCTGTAAGGGGTCTAATGATTGTGCAGGGGCTTGTACTCCAACTTTAGAGCGGGCTCCCAGTCACACGGGTTGAATTCAAGGTATGCAGACTGCGGTATGCAGGGTTGGAGTAAAACACAGTGGATTTACACTATCTCCCTCAATTTAAACAACACCTCATTTCCATGACTGGAAATGGGGTTTAAGCATATGTATATATATATATAAGCATACAACAATGCAAGTGCCTTCTATTTCTAAAGGTACTTGCTAATTATTAACTGCTAATTTACATAATGAAGGAGTAGGAATTATGGGTACCTATGAGTGAGGTACCCTAGGCTAATTTTAGCGTAAATTCAGAATATCAAATAATTCCTTAAATTTTATTTGATATTCTATGTTTTTTTATGTAATTTTGTAACAAGTAGTGTAAATGCTTGTGACAGTTTGCTCTGTCATAGTAGCAAGCTGACACAGGGAGACTTTGTACTTTCAAATGGATTCTGCATAATTCTTATGCATAGTCATTTGACAGTACTCTTACTTTCTTGATTTTGGAATCACTAGTTGACAGAAGTAACCCAACATGAACAACTTTCAAGAATTATACAACAAGTACAACCTTTTTTGACCAGGCGCACCAGTTGCAGAGCTCAGCAGCGGCATTGACGGTGGGCTTTGAATTGGCTGAGAAATTGAGCTGCTTTTGGGTTACTGCATCCTTCTCATCCTATTGAGCTTGGGAGATTTCGGCCTTTTCCCAGGCCTTTGTGCCGTTTCTCTCCTCTGAAAAACATATTGGGAGAGTCTACACAGCTTCTTTGTTATGCTCAACAGTCTATCTTTGGATAAAAGTTCATTGATCTAGTGTTGCATTGAGATGCAGAGGTTTTTTGTTGCCACAGGCCGGATTATTCTTCACTCAAGTTGCTTTGGGTTTGTATTATTCCTCAGCAAGATTATGTTGTAGGCAGGGATACTGGATCCTGTTTGCTTCTGGGTACATATATTTTTGCCTGGCGTTGTTATCTTGGGAGAAAAGGCAATGGGCTGAGCTAGACTGAGAGGCTTCTCTTGCAATGCAATTACCCAAAAGCAGCTTGAAAGCTACTGCCAATGCTGCTGCTGAGCTCTGAAACTGGTGCACCTGGTCAATATAAAAACCTGCTTGTTTTATCCTGTTGCATCCCATTGCTTCACTGCCCACCTTGCCTCCGGCTCTACTGGCACTCACCAGTGGCCCCTCTTGGTACCAGAAGTACCCAGGTCATACGTGTCTTGCCTTCAAGTACCTGTCAGCCTTAGAGCCAGCACAGCTGACCTAAAGTCTGTCTTATCTTCTTCTTTAAGTCAAAACTGTCTCATATCTTTTTAAATTCAGATTTTAATGTTGTTTTGAATTCAGATTCTGATTCTTCATCAAATTGCAACCTTAGTGTTCACTGAACACTCTGTAATTGCTCAACTCCTTCATGGAGTAATTAAATAAATAATTCTACGCTACAGCTGGCTGGGCAAGTGAACCCAGGCCAGCCAATCACATCTACATGTAAGATTACATAAGAAAACCTTGAAAATTTTTGAAGTTGGTGTATCCCCCATTGCAGGCAGGATACACAACCTCAAGACACCCAGAACCACCAACTCAGACATCCAAGGATTCAGCAAGCTACAGCTCACCACTCTAACTGTTATGGGCTGATCTGGGGAGAGGAAGGCACTGGGGAGAGGAAGGCACTGGGGAGAGCAAGGCACTGGGGTCTGGGGTTTCTGGGGTTTTGGGATCCTATAATGTAGATTGCAGGATGAGGAAGGGATGTGGATCCTTGTCCTGACAGACTATATAGTCTGTGACATGTACGTGATAGGCTATCTACATGTGGTGCAGGCTCTGGTGCGGGCGGGCCCGCAATACGGCTCATGACACTAACCACCAAAAGGCCTCTTTCACGCAGTACTTCAAGTATTGTCAGTCAGTCCCCTTTTTGAACCTTGTTTCTCTGACAGTAGTCCTTCTCTGTCTTCCCCTTATCCTTCCCCTCTTCCATTTTCCTTCCTCCTTCAAACAAGAGATCAGATCAATTCTTCAACAGGTTACCCTTTTAGAACCTTGACTACAAGTCTAAAAATCAGGGCAGATTAATTTACTTATTCTGTTGTCCCTCCACTATTTCTTTAGTGTGTGAGGAGGCTGTTGCACTTATAAAGACACTGGCACAGCTTAGCCAACTTTTCCAGGTTGAGCTCATTGATATTCATAAGAGCAGTATAAACAATTAAACAAACAATAAAAGATCAATCAATTCCCATTCTTCTTTCCTTCTTCCCTTCTTCTTTTCTCTACTAGTTGTATCTCTTATCCTTGAAATAAAACCAGTAGTGCCCCTGTCACGCTCTGTGATGCCAAGGACTGATATCCTTCTAGCTACACAAGGTGCAAGGCAAAAATATGGGATAAACATAGGTATTTTTGGGGATTTTAATATTTTATATTAATTTTAAAAGATATATATTTTATGGAGGGGCCAGCAAGCTGGGGTGTTTAGTTCCCTCCAAAGGTTTTTGTGCCAAAAGCAGGGGAACTGAACCTACAAAACTGGGGCCTGCAAGCAGGGGTGTTTAGTCCCAGTGAAATAGTGGCTAAGAAAGGGCCACAACTCCTAATATAAAAAGACTTACTGTAGTTTGCTTTGAGGGAAGGAGGTGGGGGACTTTCTTATGGTAAACTGAGCAGCTGGAATTGGTTGGAAAGGTGGGCTGGAAGGCTGGACAGAGTTGAGGTTGAGGACAAGAGGCTTTGAAGTCTTGAAGACTGATTTACTGGGCAGGACACTAGTATGCTGGACTGGTGGAATGCTGGTGGTAAATATGATAAAGCTGGGGAATCCAAATACAGGGGGAAGAAAGGGCCTCTTAAATGCCTTTCTGGAGCCCTGATGGCGAAACATCAAGTGTTATTTTGGCTATGGGAACACTACAAGGAAGGAGTTATCCTTAGTAGAAATAAATGATGTAATTTATCAAATTATTACATGTACAGGCTGTCAATAATTAATACAGACTGTCAATCATCTTTAGAAATAATCTGAGGGCGCTTCAAGAGCTCTTAGTTTGATGTACAACATGTACTGATCATTTGATCAACAAATAATTAAAGTAAATAATCAAATTGTAGTACAGAATCTTATTTGTATTTAATTTGGTGATTTCATATATAAAGTTCTGTACCATGAGATTTCTTTTCATACTTGCATTGTGGGCGCTTTTACAGCTCTCCATTCAATTATTTTACAAGCTAACATCCTGGGAAAAGTGTCAGCATTTGTTATTTTCCCGTGATTAAATGAGCTTGTCATTTATTTTAATTATACAAGTTCCTTTAGGCTTTTTTGAAGTATTATAATGTTTTCTTTATCCCCTGTTCCGTGTCTTCTATGTATTATGATATTATTAGCCTATACAGTATGTATTTGTAGAAGTTAATAATAATACAAAGACTATAAAACAACATGGTATTTATGTCAAATGTTATTTAATATTTTATTTATGTGTTTAAAGGATAATTACATAGTTTATTTAAGTAATTATCCCGTATTTTAAGGAATTGTACGTACTAGAATA
Organism: Puccinia hordei; assembly: GCA_007896445.1. Classification (NCBI taxonomy): domain Eukaryota; kingdom Fungi; phylum Basidiomycota; class Pucciniomycetes; order Pucciniales; family Pucciniaceae; genus Puccinia; species Puccinia hordei. The sequence continues at coordinate 124,044 of RDRW01000449.1, forward strand.
CTCTCATATTACATATGTTTATACCTAGTAATTATTTTTAGCGCTTAGTGAGTATTCTTTAAGTTAATTTTGTTATTAGAAGGAGTAAGTTTTCTAGGATACTTTGGCTGAGGTACCCTAGGTTATTCTACTTGCTCTTTCAGAATATGAAATAATATCTTCACTTATCTCAAAGGTTAATGAGTTATTACTTATTTTATTATTAAATTTGTTTTATTACATTATTACTATGTAATAATGTTTGATATTCTCATCTTTTTCTTATGTTTTATTATAATCTATGGGGAATTGATAAATGCACGCCCATCGGCGCAGGCCCACGCCCTTAGAAAAAAGGCGTGCAGCCCGCAGGCCTTTTTTTTATCGGCGTGCGGGCTGCATGCCCATCCTTGGGCGTGGGCACGCCTGTAGATGGGCGTGCAGCTCGCAGGCCCATCTACAGGCGTGCGACACCCCCAAGGATGGGCGTGCAGCCACACGCCGGCCAGGGAGGACTGCAAGCCCCTCGACCGGGAGGGATCCCCCCCGGTCAAGGAGGTTGTACACCCTCCTCGACTGGGGGGGATCCCTCCTGCCAAGGAGGTTGTACAACCTCCTCAACTGGAGGGATTCCCTCCAGTCGAGGAGGTTGTAAAACCTCCTTGACCGGCAGGGAATCCCTCCGGCCGAGGAGGTCGTACAGCCTCCTCAACTGGGGGGGATCCCTCCGGCCAAGGAGGGTGTACAACCTCCTTGGCCGGAGGGATCCCCCCGGTCAAGGAGGTTGTACAACCTCCTCGACTGGAGGGAATCCCTCCGGTCCAGGAGGTTGTACAACCTCCTCAACCGGGAGGGAATCCCTCCCGGTCCAGGAGGCTGTATTCCTCAACCGCAGCTGATGTCATGCGTACATTCATGTGTACGCATGACATCAGCATGTATATAGGCAGGGGTGTGCCTACCTATATACATGGAATTGGCGTGCAAGCCGCACAGCAATTCTATGTATATAGGCAGGGGCACGCCCCTGCCTATACACATAGAAAGGGAGTGCAACCGCACGCCGATAAAAAAAAGGCGTGCAGGCAGCACACCTTTTTTTTTATCGGCGTCGGTTGGGCGTGGGCGTACATTTATCAATGCCCTAATCTATGCTACATTATTATTTGTGTAATAATTTCTCTTTCATATGTATTTTTTACTAATTAATTATTACTTATATGTTGTTCTAGTCAGGTTGTCTCTGAACTAGTAGCAAGCTGACAGCCCCCCAAACCTTGTGTCCTGTTGTCACTTTAGAGACCCAGGCTCACAGTACCCCTCTTTCTTTCTTTCCACCTCCACACAGCCTGTTGAAATGTCTTCCTTCCTCAAGCAACTCCTAGAATTTGGCCTTCTACTCTTCTTGGTCGTCTTACAAGAGTTAGTAAACTTTGTCTTGGTTGAGTAGGAAGCTTCTTGTCTAAGTAGATAGTATCTCTTCTGGTTCTTGGCAATGCGGTGTACCATTGAGCAGGTAGCCATTGCAAAGCAGGCCTACTATTGTCAATTCATGGTGGCTTCCGTGCTTTCATCCCCATGAGGGAAGGTGTTCATTTTTCCCAGTTCATCCTTCAAGCCTGAGAGCACAGAAGCCACCACGAGTTGACAATTGTGATCACTTTCTGCAACAGCTGTCTAATGGTATACCAGATTGCCAAGAGCCAGAGGAGGTACTATCTACTTGGGCAAGAAGCTACTTGACCCATTCTAGTGCAAAGAGACAAGCCTATCAACAGGGGAAATCAAAAAATTTAACAATGGAGATACATCAGATGGGTCTTACCCTTGATTGAACAATTCAGGCAGTCAAGTTCCGTGGAATCAACTGGTGCTTGTGCGGAAACACACAATTCCACCCCAGACATTTTCCCCCAATCAATCAGCTTTTGATCATGGTCTCTTGTCAAATTGGGTGGGTCTTCATTATCATTGAGAAGCTCAGGCCTGGTCTCTCCCTTTTTTTTCTACTATACATCATTTTTTTCCTCTTCAAACCAAGAATACTTCTGGTGGTCTATTTTGTCTTGTAGCATCATAGTGCTCATGAACCGCACCACACACCGCAATCTACAAAAAAACATTGCAATCACAAGTACAACAAAGGTTTAATGCCAAGACGCAGATGTTAAAAGTTTTGACCAGCCACTGATTGATGGTGGCTGGCTAAGATGTATATGTAATATGCACATTCTGTCAGCTTGTAACTCCAATCCAAGTTGAGTACAACACGCGCACAATCTGTTATTCAATAACAAGTTATGCATAGCCACTCAATGCACTTGACGTCAAACTCGCCTCAGAGCATCCACCATTGCCTTGCTAACGTTTCCACAACTACAGAGAGGTTAGCAAGTGCAATGGTTACCCTACCAAGAAACCACACCCTTGTGACTTGGTAGGGGGGCTCTGCAGCTGGCTAACCAAGTGTCTCCACCCTCAGGGACTCTCCATGTTGCTCGGTAAGTGGGGCTGTAGGGAGGGGATCAAGGATTTGATTGTGAGAACAGAGGATCTTACCTCACCAAGCTCTTTAGAGGTCTCTAAATTTAGAGACCTCTAACAACAATCCTAGGGATTCCTCAGTTACAGAGGCCTAAAGAGGCCACGAGGGTGGCACGCGGGGGCTTCGTCTCTGTAAAGTTGGCTTACCGTGCCACTTTACAGAGACGGTGGTGGATGCTCTTAGTTGAGGCACCTGCGCGCGTTATGGCTGCGGGGTCCCCTTGGTTTCCCTGGAGATCGTTACTTTTCGAACTACCTGCTCGTAGCACATAAAGAGGTGAGTCAACCAAACCAAGACATTTTATACACCGACTGGACCATCCGAACAGAAGTATCTTAACTAACCTGATCTGGATCTGATTCATCTTCCCATCCAGATTGCCAAGCTAGTCGATGTCATCTACCTATCGGGACTTTCTGCTCAGTAATGCCACCCGGATCACTTCGATTGAGTCTACCCTCAGATCCTTGACCTGGTTCTTGCCCGGTAGATTCAAGGATGCCGAATTGGCTTCCGAATCTCGTCCGTAGTACTCAGCTCTTATTCGCTACAACATGTGCAGTTGACAGTTGATCTCATTTTGTTTAAAAAACAGTTTACACGGCTCTGAATTTACTCAGTTTGTACCATGACCGGATCATCACTAAAGTGGTCACGAGCCTACCATCTTCACAAAAACCGGCCCTATCATCCCATTCTCGTTACACCACAGCCTGGTGTGCAGTCTCACCGACCTACAACTTTCTGGCGCATGCCTTAGCGGTCATCTCACACAGCCAACTATTGATCGAGATGGTGGCTCGGCGAAGACTGGGCTCCAAAAGACGCTGGCGGGTAGTGCTGATGCTGGAGTTGATCAAGGCGCTCTTGAGACTCAAGTTAGTCGATCTGACGAGCAGGATGCTTGTCAATCCGCCTCTCCCGGAGCGCAGCATCGACCCCAACACACTCGAGGCTCTCCAGGCTAGGAACACGACCACTGCAGCTGCAAACGATCTTTGGTCCCATCAATCCACCCAAGCTTCATCCAGTAGTCTCATCAACCCCCCCTCTTCCTCGAATCGCTCTGCCAACGAATCCACTTGGGTCGGCAAACGCACCGGGATCGTCCGGCCGCTGATAGCCACCCTTCGGTCATCCCAAAATGATCCCCTCATCAGTTCCGGAAAGTCTCTCGTAAACGATTACCTTTCTCGAAAAGCTCTGACCTTAGAAGAGGTACTCAAGCCACTCGACTTGGTCCGCAAATCAAAATCAAGCAAAGACCGATTGTCAGAAATCATCTGGATTCTCAGACCGGTCATATATGGTAAATTAATGTTCCTCTTCCTGCCTTATCAAAACTTTCCCTTAGAGGCAGATAGTTATTCAAAGTCAATCGGCCGATGTTTTTAATCACAGTTCTTACAATCAATCGATTTGGGCATCGCCACGCGGTCCCATTTCTATGCTCGTTATCTCTCGAGTATTTGTCATATTCGCTACGCCAATCCAGTCTCCAAGGTCCACACTCGGGCCAGCCGACGCCGCCGATTTTCTTCCCCAGTCCTCGACGGGCAGCCTTCCAGAGCTTTGTCTCCGAACTTGAGCGCAACGAGCTCGACGCCAGACGTCTCGCATTTTGGTCGTACTTCCTCCGCGGCCCGCTCTGGGTGCTGTGGACTAAACCTAAACTCCTCCAGATCTCTCACAAATTCGCCAATGCCCCTATCCTCAGTCTCTTGTCCACCGCTATCCTCGACTACACCCCTCTACTCGGTACGTCTTTTCCCTCCTTCTTGAGCCAAACATTCAGTTAACTGAATTTTCAACCTATCTTTGTTTTGTGTAGACGAGTACCATTACTATGTCACTTGAAACTGTCGTCTGCCAACCCGTGCTTTATGTCATGAAAATCACATGTAGAACTCTTCACTCCCAAAGTTCTGCTGCTCTTCGGTTCCTTTTTTTGTAATTTTAATCTTAATCCTTACCCTAAAAACTATCCCAACAAACAGCTCAAATCCTTAGTAAGTGCTGTCTCCAGATGATCTCATTAGAGAGTCAACAGGCTGTACCATTTATTGACAGCCTGTACAAGTAGAAATTTGATATATGACATCATTTATTTCTGCTAAACTTAACTCCTTCCTTCTGGCGTTCCCATAGCCAAAATGAATCCTGTGTTTCACCATCTGGACTCCAGAAAGGCATTTAAGAGGCCCTTTCTTCCCCCTGCATTTGGATTCCCCATGCTTGACATTACTTACTAAACTACTTACCCACTTTTTACAAGAGTATTACTCTTGTTACTGTTGAAACTGTTGTTCATCTGTGCTCCATGTGCGCTATTTTCTCATTTTTCATGCGCAGCAGTCAACTTCAAGTCATCATCAATCTGAACCTAACATTCAAAAGTCAGAACTATATCTCTCATCTTCTCATCCTCAACACTTCAAAATCATTGAACATCTCACTTTGATCTCACTCAATCAAATCTTCTCACTTGATCAAATCCACAAACTTTGGACTTCAAGATCAAGCTTGGACTTCAAGATCAAGCAAGTATCAGCAAAGCCTTAACTTGGACAGTCTACATTGGCTTCCAACTTGGTGAGAAATGCCCATTGCATTTCTGGATCAACTCTTCACCAATACTGATTACACTCTTTTACTTTAGTTCTTGTCACATATATTGTCATTCTATAACTCTTTGTCATTACATCTTTTAGAGCCTATTTACATAGGGTTTGTTGATTTCTCTTTCATGATCACTTTCATCCTAAAACAAACTCTGATTTCTTTTTCTCTTTTCCAGTCTCTTCATATCATCATTGATTATCCTTCATCATATTTTACATCAACACATTCAGAACATCATCCAGAGTTGGTTTAGTTTCTTCTTTCTTGTTCATTTCTCTCTTCATTATTTAACATCATCTTGTGTTTTGTTTTCAGTTCTGGTTTTGGTTTGAAGTAATTCTATTATAGGTCTATTAGTTACATTATCAGGTAAGGTATTAATATTGAGTCTTTAGCCCTGTTTACTCTATATAAACTCTACAGTGTCTATCCAGCCTTCCCAAAACCCTCTCCAAGTGCCTCCAACTGTCTAGTTTCCCCCTTGAAGAACCTCAAGACTCTAAGGTATCATTACTGGTAAGTAGATACCTTTTCTTTTGAGATTCTCCACCATATTTCTCCTTAGATTTACACCACCCCTGTTATCAGGCCCCAGTGTTGTCAGGGACCTAGATCCTTGGAATTTGCATGATACCTTACACCAGGAAAAATAAATTGTCACTAGAATACAGGTGACATCAGCCTAGGGTCAATGAGCTACCCATTGGTAGTATAGTTGGCCTCATGTATAGCCCCTTGTAGGACACAAAGGGGCCATTGTAGCCTAGCTGGAGTACAACCATAGCTACAACAAAGCTACATCCATTGTTTCTTGATGTCACCAGATGTCAGGTGACAATTGATTTTTCCTGGTGTTAGAGGGATTAAACCACCCCTGATTCATCAGGCCCCTCTGGTTTTAATTATATCAAATTGATTTAACATTATTATTACTATTTTTGTTTATCTTTTACACCCTAATTCCCAATATACAAATGGAATTATCCCTTATATATTACATCCAGAGTATTTTACTCTTTATTATTTACCTTGGCACCACATCTAGCTCAAAGGATTACTCCTTGGCGTCATGTAGGCTGACAATCCAAGGTTATCTTTATCCTACCTTTTGTGTTTTCTATGCATTATAATCTTGGGTAACTTATACAGTATATATTTTTATCAGTTGAAAATATCCAAATGCTATAGACAACAGTCACATATTGCACCACTGTGGAAACTCTAATGAATCCAAAACCCTTCAAAAAGCACATGCCATGGTGGGAAATCTCTATTCAATGATACAGAGGGCATATAACTACAATAAATATGGCTGGAGCTGAACACAAAAATGCCAATGGATTAAACAGATGGGCTCTTCCCAATACACCTGATAATCCTGCTTATGACCCTGAAGATGAGGATATATTCCCAATACTTGTAAGGGTGAGCTGATAAGTTTTTTAGAAGGAACATTTTTTTATTGAATGTTTCAATTTTTGTATAATTTTTTTAGTGATTTATGTATATTTAATCTGGTAAGAAAATGGAATAAAGGAGGAGTTGGTTAGGATAATTTTTGATGGATTAACACGGTAAAGAGTAGTTAGTAGGAAAGAGAAAGGAATTATTTTTCATGAATGATGACAATAATTGACCATAACCCCAATGTTCAAGCTTTGTGATTCCAAGGACTAATATAGTTCTAGCTAAAAAAGGTGCAAAGCAATAAAGAATGTGTAATAAGTTGTTTTAATGTTTAATTAGCAATATTACACTGCTTTAGAAAGCATGATAGTCATTTCAAACACTATTTAATATATTGCTTAGGGGTCTAAAGGATAATTACATAGTCCAATTAATTTATTATCCCATATTTTATGGAGAAATACATACTAGCATAAAGTTATATTAGGGGGTATCAAATATGACCAAATCCACAATCAAAACCAGTGAATTAGGATTTTCAACAAAATTTCACTTTTGAGAATTCTGAACCATTTTATATTGATAAATATGGTTTTTAAAAATGGTGGATTTTAAAAACCAGTTGATTAGATAATTGTGGATTTGGTGATATTTGATACCCCCTAAACATATGGTTATGCCTGGAAAGTAGGTTTAGCGCTTAGTAGGACAATTCTTTAGGTTGATTTCATTAATAGAAGGCTTAAGATTCCTAGGGTAATTTGAATGAGGTCCCTAGGTTGTTTTATGTGCTATTTCAGAATATATAAGAATATTTTTAAATATCTCATATCTTACTGAGGTATAAGTTACTGTTTGTTATTTATTTTTCTGTTATTTGTTTATTACCTTATTAATATGTAATAATTTCTCTATTAGTGAGCTTTTTGTTTTACATATTGAGTTATATGATCATTACTGGGAAACTAGTTGAGAAGAATCTTCAAATCACTGGACATGAATTTGTTTTCCCAGATGATTCTTATGGCATCAAATTTTCAGTATTTGATGGTATAGCTGAGTGTGCATGGAAAGCCACAGCTTATTCTCACCTGACTCTTCCCTCAACAACTACTCCCAACACAAATGGGGTTATCTTGCAAACTGCCAAAGAAAACCCAAAAGGCCATTCAGCTTATTAGAGATGGTCACTATGTTCATCATCCAACTAAAAGAAGCTGGACTATTAGACATATGGAAGCTATTTTAGATAAATCTTTAAAACAAAATTGATAATTTGCCTTTTTTTATTTTCTTTCTAATATGTAACACACAATTTTTCAAATGAATTGTTGGGTAGGAAGCAAGCAAAACAAGGTGGACTATTTAAATAATTTTCCAAGCATTCAATCTCTTCTGTACTCTTCCCATGAGCCACACACTGTGTCACCAGGTCATGATTTTACCAATGTGCTCCTGACAAGCCAAACGTTCCATCTTGGCAACCTCAAACCTTTGGTCCTTATCCTTCTCCTCCCTTTCCCAGTCTAATTTCCTCTTGTCTAATTGTTTTCCCTGATCCCACTTCTTTTCCCCTAATTTAATCCCATGATCCCACTTCTTCTCCTCAAGCTCAATTGAGTGGCCAATTTCCTTTCATCTATCTTGACCCCCTTATTATTTTTGTTAAATTGTTGTTCAAACTTCATCATCTCAAAGCTGAGGCTGTCACAAGCCACTTGGGCCTTTCCTAATAAAGAAAACAATTGAAAAAGCATATCAGTGAAAGAATATTCCAACTGGCCTGCATCCGTCTTCAATTCGTACTCTTCATATTGTGAGAAAGGATTCGGGGTATTGGGCCCTGAGGTTGATCAGCTCTTAGGATTGATATTGGAACTGTTGGATGCCCTTTTCTTCTCCTTGGGTGTTTGAGTTGGCAAAAGTTTATTTGAGTTTAGAGTATGTTGAACTCAACCAATGAAATATAAAACCAAGGGGGGTTCCCTTGGATTTATATTTCATCAGTTGATTTCAAACAAGTTTACATTGGTTTAGTGCATCCCAGTTTAACTGGGATGAATTCATCCTACGCAATTATGCTGGCAGTGCCATTGGCTGATGCATAGCATGGAAATGTGGACAAATTCTGTCAAGCTTCTTGTCAATGGTGATAATTCCTGCCAATTGGTCTTCATTGGTGAGTCCAAAGCCAGTGGAGAGGGATTGGGTATGTGTTTTCTTCTACTTGTCCTTGTAGCTGTTAAAACAATCTTTCATCTGCCTGGGGGTTAGATTTATTTGTGAAGGAGATTGATTTCTCAGATTGATTGCCATGAGCTTGAATCCGTTAATCTTCCCTTTGGCTGGCCTTCCAACCACTGGTTTTCAGCCACCAAGATATTACATGTAACATTTAACATGTAAAACTTGAAACTGCAAGCTGAATAAATAATTATTATTCTTTATTTTTATTTTATTTATTTACCTTTTACCTTGACATTCTGAACAAAACAGGAATTGGACATAATTGTTTAAACAAATTGCATAATATTCTAGCAGTTGAGAACACGCTTAGAGATTTCTGACTTGAACAGAAGGCTCTTGTCACGCTCTGTGATGCCAAGGACTGATAACCTTCTAGCTACACAAGGTGCAAGACTCAAAATAATATGGAATAAATTATTTTAGAGGATTTTAATCTTTTTATTAATATTAAAAGATTATAAATTTAGTTGGGAGGGGCCTGCAAGCAGGGGTGTTTTGGGTGCCCTCCAAAGGTGTTCGTGATAATGCACAGGAACTTTGTAACCTTTTACACTGGGGCCTGCAAGCAGGGGTGTTTAAGTGCCCAGTAAAAATAGTGGCTAAGAAAGGGCCACAACTCCTAGTGAAACAAGACTTACTGTAGGCTTTAAGAGGAGGAGGGGGGGCTTTCTTAAGGTAAACTGAACAGCTGGAAGCGGTTGGTAAGGTGGGCTTGATGACTGGACAGAGTTGGAGTTGAGGAAAAGAGGCTTTGAAGTCTTGAGGACTGATTTACTGGGCAGGACACTAGTATGATGGACTGGTGGAATGCTGGTTGTAAAAAATGATAAAAGCTGGGCCATCAAAATACAGGGGGAAGAAAGGGCCTCTTAAATGCCTTTCTGGAGCCCTGATGGCGAAACACCAAGTGGTATTTTGGCTATGGGAATACTACAAGGAAGGAGTTATCCTTAGTAGAAATAAATGATGTAATTTATCAAATTATTACATGTACAGGCTGTCCATAATTGATACAGTCTGTCAATCATCTGTAGACATCATCTGAGGGCGCTTCAAGAGCTCTTAGTTTGATGTACAATATGTATTGATCACTTGATCAATAGAATAAAAAAGAAATAATCAAATTATAATACAGAATCTTATTTCTGTTTAATTTGGTTATTTCATATGTAAGGTTCTGCACCATGAGAGTTCTTGTCATACTTGCATGAAGGGCGCTTTTAAAGCTCTCCATTCAATTATTTGACAAGCAAACATCATGGGAAAAGTGTCAACATTTATTATTTTCCCGTGATTAAATAAGCTTGTCATTTAGTTTAATTGTACAAGTTCTTTTAGATTTATTTGAAGTATTCTTATGTTTCCTGTATCCCCTGTTTCGTGTCTTTCATGTTTTATTATATTATTTAACTTATACTGTATGTATTTGTATAAGTTAATAATAATACCAAGACTATAAAACAGCGTGATATTTATGTCAAATGTTATTTAATATTTTATTTATGTGTTCAAAGGATAATTACATAGTTTATTTAAGTAATTATCCAGTATTTTGAGGACTTCTACTTATTAGAATACTCTCATATTACATATGTTTATACTTAGTAAGTATTTTAGCGCTTAGTAGGAGTATTCTTTAAGTTAATTTTATTATTAGAAGGAGTAAGTTTTCTAGGGTACTTTGGCTGAGGTACCCTAGGTTATTTTACTTGCTCTTGCAGAATATGAAATAATATTCTCTCTTATCTCAAAGGTTAATGAGTTGTTATTTATTTTATTATTTATTTATTTATTATATTTGTTTCTAGCATTATTACTACTTAATAATGTTTCTATTTTAACATGTTTTCTTATATTTATTATAATTTATGTTGTATTATTACTTATGTAATAATGTCTCTTTCATATGTATTTTTATTGATTAATTATTACTTTATTTATTGTTCTAGTCAGGTTGTCTCTGAACTAGTAGCAAGCTGACAGCTCTGATTTCACGCCACACTCATAGCCATGTACAAGAATCAGTGATAAACATTACATCTATTTTTATCAAAATATAAAGGAAATTTAATTAAAGAAAATCCTTGGAAAATAAATTTTCAAACGCACAATAAATGGATAAAGAACCATTTATTGGTATAGCTGTTTCCATGAAAATCCTGGAAAATCCCAGCTTAACCCATAGTAATCCATACTATAAGATTACACACATTTTTTAAGTAAATAGTTTATGTATTATGTATTATATGATTAGTACATGTGATTTCAAGTCAATTGTCCTTCAGGGCAAGCGCTTTTTCAAGCCCAAACCCCTATATAGTTTATTCACATGTACTTCTTAGTGAAATAAATAATCCAAAGCTGAAATACATATCACACTATTTTTAGATGATGTGAAATATTTATGGGATCATTTTAATTAAAAGTGACATCATATTTCACACCTGATCACAAACAGGGTGATCAATTCCCCCAAGTGATCTTACTCTGATCACTACTGCCAAAAAGAATGTGACAGAGTAATTATTTTATTATTTAAGCAGGGGTTTTCTTTGCTAAATTGAAGACAACATCCCCCATCAATTTTACCACATAATTAGATAACTTATTATAAGCTACCAAGGCGCTCACCTCCCCCTGTAAGTAAGGAGGACTGGACTTTTTCTTATAACTATCTTAAATAGTTAAAATTCCTCAAAATCCCCCCAATTAAATTTAATATTACTTAATTTTATTGGAAGAACCGTGTATCATTCTGTTTAACCCTTCTGTGGAGCTTTCTCCCAATCAGAAGTTTGGTAGCAGGCTTAGAACCTGTTTATTTTGTTACTTAAGTGTTTATAAAACTCTAGTAAATATTCTTAAAGACTTATATTACTTTATTACACTTTTTAAAGTGTACATTTTCTTTATATACTCCTTTCTGTACACACCATATTCACTGGAATAGAGTGCAGATTGTTGAAACCGGTGCCTTACCAGTTCCAAAGCATAAATCATAATTCTTTTGGATTTTGAGCCAGTCAATGATTAGAGGAAGTCATCCTTTTTTAGATGAGCAGTAGTTTTCTTGGTTGGATAATTTTCAGAGACATGTTGTGCTTTCTGCTTGATGGGTTTCTTCCTGCTTGCTGACTTCTTCTGTATCACTTGTCCTTTTCTGGTGATGAATTTATTTGTTTTTTTATAGGCATTGTTCTGGGATCAGGGAATGATGGATTAACCTTTTTTTCCAGAGCAAGTTTATAATCACAAAACCTACCAAATTTTGAGGAAAACTGAAGAACAAATCTGGGGTTGTGATTGGGTGGAGTTGTATCTGGGACAATTGATTGTTGGTTGGGGTTGAATTGTGGAGGATTATTTATTGTATTGGGGTTGTATATTTGGCAAGTTTGAATCCTGAGTTGTGATTGGTTGAATTGTGCAAGATCATGGTTTTTGTAATTCTATCGGGGTTTTTGTTGTTGATACTTGACACATCTAGTGCAAATAATTGTATTATTTGGAATTTTTATGAACTGGTTTCATTATTATGGATTTGGTGAAACCTGTTGATTAGATAATTGTGGATTTGGTCATATTTGGTACGTATTTATTATTGTATTCTAGTCAGGTTGTTCCTGAACTATTAGTGTCAGCCTTAGAGTCATCACAACTGACCTAAAGCTTGCCTTATTCCCTTTTTCTCCCAATAAATAAATAACAATCGCCTCATATCTTTTTATCCTCAATATTAATCACCATTTTGACTGCAAATTCTGTTTCCTCATTAAATTTTGACCATAGTGCTCACTGAACACTTTGTAATTGCTCAACTCCTTCATAGAGTAATTAAATAATTAATTCTATGCCACAATTAGTTGAGCAAGTAAACCAAGGCCAGCCAACCACATCTACATGTGAGATTACATAAGCAAACCTTGAAAATTTTCGAAGTTGGTGTATCCTCCATTGCAGGGAGGATACACAACCTCCAGACACCCAGAACCACCAACTCAGATCACCAAGGATTCACCAAGTTACAGCTCACCACTCTAACCAACCAAAGGCCTCTTTCACCCAGTACCTCAACAGTATTGTCAGTCAGTCCCCTTTTTGAACCTTGCTCTTCTGACAGAATTCCTTCTCTGTCTCCCCTTCCTCCTTTCCCCTTTCTTGTCCTCATCCCTCATCAACTCAGATCAATCCAAGCACCAATCATCAGATCAGATCAGCTTCAATCATCCTCAGAGATCAATCAGCTTTGCTTCAATCTTTTTCTGTGGTTTTTCCTTGAAACAAACCACATAGGTTTCCCTCTAAAGAACCTTGACTATCCAGCTTGAAATAGTCTAAAAAACTGGGCTGATTAGACTTGTCTTCTCAGATACCTTCCACGTTTCCATTGTGTGAAGAGGCTGTTGCTTCTCAAAGACTCTGGCACAGTTCATCCAACTTTTGAAGTTGTTGATTATCATCATTAAAGATCACTCAGATTATTAGAAACACAGATCAATCAATAATCTTATCCTTTTTCCCTTCTTCTTCTCTAACAGTTGTATTCTTTATCCCTTGAAATACAACTGTTGCCCCCCATTAATTGTGTCCTGTTGTCACTTTAGAGACCCAGGCTCACAATTAGAAAGCTGACAAAAAGGGTAAGCACCACACTGAAAGTGAATGTGCATTTAAGCTGATGCAGAAAAGGGGTACTGAATTGCTTCAAAGCTGAATCAAGTCACAGGAAATGGTAGTTCCTAGAACTGAGAGATGATTAAGGTAATTGTCAAAAATGAAGTTCAAATTTCCACCTTGGTTAGGTGTCATGCAAAAAGAAATTGAAATTCTTGAAGCTGAAGTGAATTTGGAGTTTGAAAGAAACGTAAGTGACTGGTCTGTTGTTGGCCAAGCCTTTGACTCAATAAAAATTTCACATCACACTTCATCTTTTATCACAATTTGCTTTTCATTTTGAGGTTAAATCATCTGTGGCACAGTTAAGGAGGGGTGTTGGAGTTATTAACAACTGCGCCACAGAAGATTTTTGAAATTGATGAATTCCTGAGTGCCAAAGGAGTTGGATGTAGTATCTAGAGTCTGGATACCGTGTTTTAAATATCAAAGGTGTGAAATTGTCTGTCCATTGAGAAGTCATCACTCAAAGAAGAAAACACTCAAACCACCATCATCAACAACCTCAAGAGAAAACTGCAAAACATCTCTCCCACAACAAACCTCTTTTCTGGGAACATACTGGTGAAATACAAAGACCTTTTTTTCCCTGACGCATATCCCTCTCACTGCTCAGGCTTCATAAATTATGATCAACTCTGACCAGAAGTTTTTAAATCAATTTTGAGGGGTTATGTGGGTAATACATTACAACTTTGGTTCACACAAAACCACCTGAAAAACCTATCCATTCAATTCACTCAGCTTAGATGATAAACTTGTAGTAACAAGACATAACTTCCAAGGCATTTCACTTGAGGTTTAATTTCCCCCAGCACCAACTCTACTATAGTAAAAATCAAGATTCTGACCTCTTTTGAATTTTGAAGAACTGCTAAAAAAGAGTCGCACTTTGAGTGATTTCATGTATGATCCAGTATTTTTAAGCTCTTAATATATTCCGAAAAATGATGAAATCATATGATATTTGTAGAAGATTTCACTATTGGTGGGTTTTAGTTGGTAACTGAAACTCAACATCATGAATTTAACCTTACAGGTTAAACCCCCAGGAAATTCAATCACAGAGGAATTGGAAATCCTTCAAATAAACTATACATCCAATCAAAAGATTAATTGTGCTGGATGAAACATTTTGATTAAACATATGCTCAGTTGCTTTGATTTTCATGTGAAAGATTGAGACTTGTTCATTTGGATCATACACCTCTTGTTTTATCCATTTGAAAGCATGATTTCTGTTAAAAATTTAAGAAAACTAGCTCTTTGGGCCAAGAACTTTAGCTCATTTATTTCACATCCTCTATCACAAGTTATCTGCTCCACATTACTCTTCATAGGTTACTGTTCAGAAGAAATTTTCAGTGTTAATTTCTTAAGGAAGCTGTTTTATCATTTGGAGCCATGGTTTATGTTATGAGCCAGATGATCTTGGAGGCCATGATTCAACATAGAGGATATCTGTTATCCACTGTAACTATTTCCACCAATTGACGAATCATGGAATGTAATCTCTCAATTTTGCATGGAACAGACAAACCACTATTAACAAGTCCCTGATGCCTTACTAATCTGGAATATTGGGGATTGATAAATGCACTCCCCTGGCCGCACGCCCACGCCAGGGGCACGCCCATCAAAAACAGGGTGTGCAGCCCGCACACCCTTTTTTTGATGGGTGTGCGTGCTGCATGCCCTGTTTTGGGCGTGGGCATTCCTGTAGATGGGGGTGCAGTTCGCACGCCCATCTACAGGCGTGCAACACCCCCAAGGATGGGCGTGCAGCCACACACCCTGTTCAAACTAGGGCGTGCGGTTTGCACGCCCTGCCGGGGAGGATACAGCCCCCTTGGCCGGAGGGATCCCCCCCGGTCGAGGAGGTTATACAACCTCCTTGACCAGAGGGAATCCCTCCGGTCAAGGAGGGTATACAGCCTCCTTGACCGGGAGGGATCCCTCTGGCAAAGGAGGTTGTATAACCTCCTCGACTGGAGGGAATCCCTCCGGTCGAGGAGGTCATACAACCGCCTTGGCGGAGGGATCCCTCCCGGTTGAGGAGGCTGTATACCCTCCTTGACCGGAGGGATCCCCCCCGGTCAAGGAGGTTGTACAGCCTCCTCGACTGGAGGGAATCCCTCCGGTCGAGGAGGTTATACAGCCTCCTCAACCGGGAGGGATCCCTCCGGTTGAGGAGGTTGTATAACCTCCTTGACTGGAGGAAATCCCTCTTGTCAAGGAGGTTGTACAACCTCCTTGGCCGGTGGAATCCCCCCCGGTCAAGGAGGTTGTATAACCTCCTTGACCGGGGGGGATCCCTCCAGCCCAGGGGGCTGTATAACCTCCTTGACAGGAGGGATTCCCTCCGGTTGAGGAGGTTGTACAACCTCCTCGAGGGGTATGCTGATGTCATGCGTACATTCCTGTGTACGCATGACATCAGAATGTATGTAGGCAGGGGTGTGCCCCTACCTATATTGTCAGCTTGCTACTAGTTCAGAGACAACCTGACTAGAACAATAAATAAGTAATAATTAATTAAATAATAAAATAAAAAATACATATGAAAGAGACATTATTACATAAGTAATAATGTAACATCAATCATAATAAACACAAGAAAAAGATAAAATTATAAAATATAAACATTATTACATAGTAATAATATAATAAACAAATATGATAGATACATTAATAATAATATAAATAATAGCTCATTAACCTTTGAGATAAGTGAGAATATTATTTTCTATTCTGAAAGAGAAAGTGAAATAACCTAGGGTACCTCAGCCAAAGTATCCTAGAAAACTTACTCCTTCTAATAATAAAATGAACTTTATTCCTACTAAGCGCTAAAATACTTACTAGGTATAAAAATATGTCATATGAGAGTATTCTAGTAAGTAGAAGTCCTTAAGATACGGGATAATTAGTTAAATAAACTATGTAATTATCCTTTAAAAACATCAATAAAATATTAAATAGAATTTGACATAAATACCGGGCGTTGATAAACGCACGCCAAGCGCGCACGCCAACGCCAACCCGCACGCCAATTTTTTTTGGCGTGCGGGGACTACACGCCAAAAAAAAGTGGCGTGTAGGGTCTACACGCCAATTTTATTTGGCGTGTGAGACCCACACGCCAAAAATGGCGTGTGGTTCCCACACGCCAATTTTATTTGGCGTGTGGGCCCCGCACGCCAAATAAAATTGGCGTGTGGGCCCCGCACGCCAATTGTTTGGCGTGCGCTCCCACACACCACACAATTGGCGTGTGGGAGCGCACGCCAAACAATTGGCGTGCGGCTCCCACACGCCAATTGTTTGGCGTGTGGGAGGATCCCGCTCACGTAATCGAATGGGAGGTCCCATTCGATTACGTGAGCGGGCCGGCTGACGAGGTTATACAACCTTGTCAGCCGGGAGGACTTCCTCCCGGCCGACGAGGTTGTATAACCTCGTCAGCCAGGAGGAAGTCCTCCCGGCCGACGAGGCTATACAACCTCGTCGGCCAGGAGGATTTCCTCCTGGCTGACAAGGTTGTATAACCTTGTCAGCCGGGAGGAAGTCCTCCCGGCTGACGAGGTTATACAACCTCGTCAGCCAGGAGGACTTCCTCCTGGCCGACGAGGTTGTATAACCTTGTCAGCCGGGAGGAAGTCCTCCCGGCTGACGAGGTTATACAACCTCGTCAGCCAGGAGGACTTCCTCCTGGCCGACGAGGTTGTATAACCTCGTCGGCCGGGAGGAAGTCCTCCCGGCCGACAAGGCTATACAGCCTCGTCAGCCAGGAGGACTTCCTCCTGGCTGACGAGGTTGTATAACCTCGTCGGCCAGGAGGACTTCCTCCTGGCCGACGAGGTTATACAACCTTGTCAGCCAGGAGGACTTCCTCCTGGCCGACGAGGCTGTATAACCTAACCTCGTCAGCCGGGAGGACTTCCTCCCGGCTGACGAGGTTGTATAACCTCGTCGGCCAGGAGGAAGTCCTCCTGGCCGACGAGGCTATACCCTGGCTGACGAGGTTGTATAACCTTGTCAGCCGGGAGGAAGTCCTCCCGGCTGACGAGGTTATACAACCTCGTCAGCCAGGAGGAAGTCCTCCTGGCTGACAAGGTTGTATAACCTCGTCGGCCAGGAGGAAGTCCTCCCGGCTGACGAGGTTAGGTTATACAGCCTCGTCAGCCAGGAGGACTTCCTCCTGGCCAACGAGGTTGTATAACCTAACCTCGTCAGCCGGGAGGACTTCCTCCTGGCCGACGAGGTTATACAACCTTGTCAGCCAGGAGGACTTCCTCCTGGCCGACGAGGCTGTATAACCTAACCTCGTCAGCCGGGAGGACTTCCTCCCGGCTGACGAGGTTGTATAACCTCGTCGGCCAGGAGGAAGTCCTCCCGGCCGACGAGGCTATACAGCCTCGTCAGCCAGGAGGACTTCCTCCTGGCCGACGAGGTTGTATAACCTCGTCAGCCGGGAGGAAGTCCTCCCGGCTGACGAGGTTAGGTTATACAGCCTCGTCGGCCAGGAGGAAGTCCTCCTGGCTGACAAGGTTGTATAACCTCGTCAGCCGGGAGGAAGTCCTCCCGGCTGACGAGGTTAGGTTATACAGCCTTGTCGGCCAGGAGGAAGTCCTCCTGGCTGACAAGGTTGTATAACCTCGTCAGCCGGGAGGACTTCCTCCCGGCTGACGAGGTTATACAACCTCGTTGGCCAGGAGGAAGTCCTCCTGGCTGACGAGGCTGTATAGCCTCGTCAGCCAGGAGGACTTCCTCCTGGCTGACGAGGTTGTATAACCTCGTCAGCCGGCCCGCTCACGTAATCGAATGGGCCCTCCCATTCGATTACGTGAGCAAGGGGGGACCCGCACTCCAAAAAAATTGGCGTGCGGGGCCCACAAAAAGGCTGTATAACCTAACCTCGTCAGTCGGGAGGACTTCCTCCCGGCTGACGAGGTTGTATAACCTTGTCGGCCAGGAGGAAGTCCTCCCGGCCGACGAGGCTATACAGCCTCGTCAGCCAGGAGGACTTCCTCCTGGCCGACGAGGTTGTATAACCTTGTCGGCCGGGAGGAAGTCCTCCCGGCCGACGAGGTTATACAGCCTCGTCGGCCAGGAGGACTTCCTCCTGGCCGACGAGGTTGTATAACCTCGTCAGCCGGGAGGAAGTCCTCCCGGCTGACGAGGTTAGGTTATACAGCCTCGTCGGCCAGGAGGAAGTCCTCCTGGCTGACAAGGCTGTATAGCCTCGTCAGCCGGGAGGACTTCCTCCTGGCTGACGAGGTTGTATAACCTCGTCAGCCGGCCCGCTCACATAATCGAATGGGCCCTCCCATTCGATTACGTGAGCGAGGGGGGACCCGCACGCCAAAAAAAATGGCGTGCGGGGCCCACACGCCAAAAAAAATTGGCGTGTGGGAACCACACGCCATTTTTGGCGTGTGGGTCTCACACGCCAATTTTTTTGGCGTGTAGACCCTACACGCCAATTTTTTAAAAAAAAGTGGCGTGCGGGTTGGCGTTGGTGTGCGCCGTTGGCGTGCGTTTATCAACGCCCATAAATACCATGCTGTTTTATAGTCTATGTATTATTATTAACTTATACAAATACATACAGTATAAGTTAAATGATATAATAAAACATGAAAGAAAAGAAACCAGGGAGAAAGAAAACACTAGAATACTTCAAACAAGCCAGAAGGAACTTGTACAATTAAAATAAATGACAAGATCCTTTTGATCACGGGAAAATAATAAATGTTGACACTTTTCCCAGGA
The DNA here is from genome assembly GCA_007896445.1 of Puccinia hordei. Lineage (NCBI taxonomy): Eukaryota > Fungi > Basidiomycota > Pucciniomycetes > Pucciniales > Pucciniaceae > Puccinia > Puccinia hordei. Next base: position 143,293 of record RDRW01000449.1, read on the forward strand.
TGTTTTGCTTGTCAAATAATTGAATAGAGAGCTGTAAAAGCGCCCACCATGCAAGTATGACAACAACTCCCATGGTACAGAACTTTATATATGAAATAACCAAATTAAACACAAATAAGATTCTCTACTATAATTTGATTATTTCTTTTTTATTCTATTGATCAAGTGATCAATACATGTTGTACATCAAACTAAGAGCTCTTGAAGCGCCCTCAGATGATGTCTACAGATTACTGAAAGACTTTATTAATTATTGACAGCCTGTACATGTAATAATTTGATAAATTACATCATTTATTTCTACTAAGGATAACTCCTTCCTTGTAGTGTTCCCATAGCCAAAATAACACTTGATGTTTCGCCATCAGGGCTCCAGAAAGGCATTTAAGAGGCCCTTTCTTCCCCCTGTATTTGGATTCCCCAGCTTTATCATATTTACCACCAGCATTCCACCAGTCCAGCATACTAGTGTCCTGCCCAGTAAATCAGTCTTCAAGACTTCAAAGCCTCTTGTCCTCAACCTCAACTCTGTCCAGCCTTCCAGCCCACCTTTCCAACCAATTCCAGCTGCTCAGTTTACCATAAGAAAGTCCCCCACCTCCTTCCCTCAAAGCAAACTACAGTAAGTCTTTTTATATTAGGAGTTGTGGCCCTTTCTTAGCCACTATTTCACTGGGACTAAACACCCCTGCTTGCAGGCCCCAGTTTTAAAGGTTCAGTTCTCTGCTTTTAGGACGAACACCTTTGGAGGGAACTAAAACCCCAGCTTGCTCACCCCTCCATAAAATCTTTGATCTTTTAAATATTGATATAAAAGATCAAAAACCCCTTTTTTGCCCATATTTTTTGCCCTGCACCTTGTGTAGCTAGAAGGATATCAGTCCTTGGCATCACAGAGTGTAACATATATACATAGAATTGGCGTGCAAGCCGCAGGCCAATTCTATGTATATAGGTAGGGGCACGCCCCTGCCTATGTACATAGAAAGGGTGTGCAGTTTGCACACCCTTTTCTGAATGGGGTGTGTGAACCGCACTCCCTGTTCTGAACAGGGAATGCGACCGCACGCCTGCAGTGTTGCACACCTGTAGATGGGCGTACAAACTGCACGCCCATCTACAGGCGTGCTGACGCCCAGTGATGGGCGTGCAGCCTGCACGCCAATAAAAAAAAGCCGTGCGGGCAGCACACCTTTTTTTTTATTGGAGTGCGTTGGGCGTGGGTGTGCGCCCATTGGTGTGGGTTTATCAACCCCCTGGAATATCCATAGAATTCACTTGGTTACACCAGGAAAAATTAATGATCACTTGATGGCAAGTGACATTTGGACAACTTCACTCATCTATCCTCCATCTATCCACTGCTACTCCTTGAATTACTTTAAAACAAAATTGGGTATTCAATTTTCTACCTTGCACAAACAGAGGCTGTGCCAGCTCATAAAAGCTCTTTCTGCCTTCTGTGCATATAAGTGTTGGGTAGCTGCTCAGCACTGCTCAGCGCTGCTCAGCTTTGATTAAAATAGGTACATAGCTCAGTGGAAACTTCATTCCCACCCTCATTGATGTGCCTTCCTTCTGCCCAACAGTCATGTCTGAGCTGCACCAGATTTAACACTGAACTGCACCAAACTGAACACTGAGCTAAACTAGGCTTAATACTGAGCTACCAGAGTGAAAAATGAGCTTTCCCAGGGGATGCTGGAGTGAACACTTATAAGCTGTGCCAGACTGAACACTCATCTGTGCCAGAGTTTTCACTTAGCCAGAGTTTGCACTTATTTTTCTTTAGCGACTCCTCAGCTCAGCCAGGGAAAACTGATGAGCAACAGAAAAAAATGACACCAGTGAAAACTGAGCAGAATCAGTGAAAACTGAGCAGAATCAGTGAAACTGAGCAGAATCAGTGAAACTGAGCAGAATCAGTGAAAAATGAGCAGAGGTAGTGAAACTGAGCAGAATCAGTGACAAATGAGTGGAATCAGTAAAAAAAGAGCAGAATCAGTAAAAATGAGCAGAATCAGTTAAAACTGAGCAGGATGTGGAAAATGCAGAGAATCATTCAAAACTGAGCAGAATCAGTGGAAACTGATGGGAATCATTTGAAACTGATCAGAATCAGCAGAAACTGAGCAGAATCAGTGGAACCTAAGTAGAATCAGTGGGAACTGAGCAGAATCAGTTTAAACTGAGCTGAATCAGTGAAGTGTGATCTTAGCCAGTAGAATAGGAGCTGTTGAATTAAACCACCAGTGAGAATCAAATATACAGGAAGAGTAGGATTGGAGAAGCTTTGGAGCTGCAACCAAAGTTGCAGAATGTCACTTTTCATCAAGTGATCATTGTTTTTTCCTGGTGTTAGAGGTACTTCAGTCTTATTTTGGAATTTTGTTTAACTTTTTACTGAAATTTCCAGCTTCAAATTCCATCAGAATCCATGATTACAAAACCAAACACAATTTCAGGTTTAAAATGACCAATTTTAATCATTGAGGAAATAAATATGCTGGTTGTGTGGATGATTAGTTAAAGCCCACTCAAGTTTAAGCTCTTTTTTGGATGGAATTTTCAGGATACATATAGAATTACTCCTATTGGCTATGATCAATCCACACTAACCATACTATTAATTTATTATCCAGGATTTGGAGTTTGTTGGAATAACTGCCACCAAAATAAAGCTGCATGAGTTTTGACCTCACAGTTGTGAATTGCTTCATTTTATCTTCATTCTTCCCCTCACCATCTTTACTCCTTGGTGCATTTTTCCATATCATTCTGCTTCATCCCCAAATTATTTCAAGCAGTAATCATTTTTCATCAGATGAATATTACATTGGGTATTCATGCATACATATTTGTTTAAACCTTTTTCCACATGAAGGAAATATTTACACTTGGTTCATGTGCTTGAAATTAGAGTCTTTGTACAGCTTAATTCACTTCATTCAATTTTCCTATTTCCATATGGCCTGTGAGTGATTCTTTTTCAAAAAAACTCTGGAATACCTATCCCCAAATGTCATGTCAATCAGTGTTAGTCAGATTTGAGGCTACAAGAAACCCCATATTCTGGGTTGAAATTTCTAAATAAACTTGCCTCATTTGAGGTATCTATTGTTCAATATGTCTTTCATAAGATAATATCAGGAAATAATTCTTACCAGAAAATTGTCTTTTGAAATTTCTTTCATAAGAAATTATTATGAAATACCTTTATAGTATAGTTAGGTTTGAATCAATCCAAATCAAATTTTTAGTACACAATATAAGTTTCATTAGAATTGTTTTATTTCAAATTTTCAACCCAGGCTAAGTTTTTAGAAAATTTCAACCCAGAATGACAGGTGATAATTTGACTGGAATTTATCCTTTTCCATGTTTCCTCTTGAATTGTAAGTTTAAAATCAGCAGGTATGATGAATTTTTCTCATATATATCTTTTAGTTAAAACTTCCACATTCTTATCAATCTACAAGTACATAGCCCCCAATTTTGGGGGGAGGGACTTGTAGAAAGACACGGATCAACGCCAAGATCCGTGATCCGTGTCATGCAACCTAACGGGCCAACGTCGACCCGTTAGGTTGCATGTATTGATACGGTACAAACCTTGCATGGTTTGTTTGGCTCCAGGAGCCTATTTTTTTAGTTTTATAGTAAATATTTGGAATAAAACCAATCAGTATTAGAAAGTGGAAAAAGATAAATATAATAGGGGGTCAGATATGTCCAAATCTGCTTTTAAAACCAGGCGATTATCCAATGCTTTTTTTTATCCAGTAGCATGTTTTTTAAATGGTGGATTTGTTGAAACAAGTCATTTACAGAATGGTGAATTTGAACATATTTGAAACCCCCTATTCAACCATATTCCATAAGCCTTGAAACCTGATTCAGTGTAAGGTTCCTTCTGACAGCATCTTGAAATTAGATCATGTATTTAAATTCTTAACAAATATATTTTAGCAATAGTCCTTTCATATTGGGGATTCACATACATGGTCAGAATAAGTTAGTATCTACTCTCTATTTTACTTTTCCTGGTAGCTGAATGAATACTTCTTTCCACCCCAAATTGATGTAAATCATTAAATACTTATTTCTAACTCTTCAAAAAATTTCTGTGGGTTGTATTTCCTATGTGGAATTTGTTTTCCTGGGTGAGACTGCCTGAATTTTATTATCATCAGTGAATATAAAACAAACTTCCGGTTGAGGAGATTAGATGTATCTGATTGACATGATACCCAAAGCATAATAAAAAGATAATAAATATAAACAACCCATATTTCCTCATCAATAAATCCAAATTCCATGAGGAGTGTTTTTATTGTTTAACAAAATTCAAGCTCATGAAAGATCATAATAATTTCTGGAAGGTGTAAGTCATTGGTAATACCATCATGTCTAAATTACAGGTTCAGGATTCTCCCAGATAGAACAACTTGAATTCACTGATACTCATCAAAAATAATTCAAACCCTATAAATGATGACTTTTTTCATTTCTGACTGAAATGTACCCATGAATGATAATAATAATTTCTGGAAGGTGTAAGTAATATAGTTATGACAAAATTACACATCATCAAGATTCTCCCAGATATATTAAATGATCACCATCAAGATACTCAAAATACATTCTAAAAAATATGCACATATGCCAAGGGTAAAAAAAAAGATGGCTGTTAGTGTTGAAATTAGAATAATATTTGAATACTTGGCTAGAAAATACATTACAAAGATCATCCCTGAATAATCTGTATTAAATCCTGATACTAGCTATAAAAGTGATAATAGAACAGCACGCACAAAGATGAGCGGGGTATGGATCTTCATAAATCAGGGTTCAAATGTGAATTTGTTTTTAATTAAAAACAAATTGCTTGATAAAGGACAATATATGTGATATTATCATTGAAATTTTTACTTGGAAGTGTTACAAATAACCTGAATCAAATAGCATGTTATCAGGATGCCTTTTGAATTCATTTATCTGTAAGATCATTTTTGTGTTTGAATTGTTTGATCCATTCATATAATGGATAAAGATGAAGATTTTCATCTGGAATTGTTATTTCATGAAGTTCATAAGGAATTTACTTACCATTTGAAAAATTATTAATTAAATATATGGAGATACTTCAAATTTGTAGGAGTCCTGTGAAAAACAATACCTCATTTTCACGTGCTGTAGCAGTGGGGGATAGATTCTAGATAAAGTGTTGATACGTTGAGGTTGGGTAAGAGATACGCAAAGGAATCTCTATAAAGGTTCCACATTTTTTTTCCTGGTGACCCATTTGTGTAACACACTGGCATTTTTTCAAGTCCAAACATATGTTATTATTATTTTTTGGCTGAATATTTATTGGTAATTGCTCTGGATAATCTCAATTCATGATGAGTTGAAAAGTGAATCATGTGATACACTTCAGTGAGACATGGATTTCAGCTCCACAAGAGTCCTAGATAAATCATCAACAATATACATATCATACATTGAGAATACTTCAGCTTAATTTTCAAGGCAGACACATGCATTGGATGCTACAAAAATTGAAAACCCTTCAAACAAAACCCTCTCAATGACATCTGTGATGGCACCCAAAAGGCAGGTGCTGGTAATTCTCCCCTGGTGAACCTTCATTGTTTATTTTGGGAAAATTAATTATCCTTGTAGGATCTCACACAAGGGTTGGTTTCTCAAGCTGTTATAGCACAAAAAGAAAGTTTTTCAAGAGAACCTCAAGCCTTGCCAAAGGAATCAAATACCTTAAAAGGGGAAATGAGCAAAAACAAACAAAGAATTGAGAATTTCACCGTTTTACACCCATTGTGTATATCTACAGGCCAGATCTGATAAAACTAATAAAAGACAAAGGGAAAGGGAAAAAATGATTTGCTGATAGATATCAGTGCATTAGTTGCCCCTCTGGAAGTCCCAAATTTGGAGGCTTTCATGATTTTCTGTACTCCAAAGCAAAACTATTTGGGACCATTGATCAAGCCAAATTCTTGAAATTTTCTATTGATTGTCAACATCTGAACTGTTCTTATGCAAGATCTATGTGTCATGAGATATCGTTTCGCTACATATGGATCTTAATAACTAGGCAGAAAGAAGGAGAGGGAAAAACAGGAAGATAGTATGTAGAGTGGTCAAGAGCACAATGCAATACAAAGATTGTGTATCGATTTTCTTTGAGATAGACAAATGACATAAATGATTGAGTCGAGATGAGAGTTCATTTTCCACCAAGCCCCCATAATTCTCGAACGACGACCCTGAGTCGTTGAAATTGAGTGAGAAAAATTCGATCCCCATTCCATTTAGGACCACAGCTGTCCTTTCCCCCCCTGCTGCTAAGAGGGTTTGATGTGAATTCTTTCTCGTCACGTTCGAATGGCTGGACTGCAGAGTCATTGATGGCGGTCTTCAAATCGTTATTCGCTTTGTATGGCGGAATTTGATGGTTGTCATGAGTAGGTGATAAGTTTGCATCTTGAAATCTAGACCTTATTTTGTCCCCAATCTCAATGTAAACTCTTGTAGCAGCCCGGATTCCGGGTCGGAAGGCAAGCGGCAATCGCGCGATGGCTTCTCTACTTCGACCTTGGTACTGATTCGCGATCTCTAACAACTTCCCAGCTACAATCTCATACGGGAAGCTTTCGAGTTCGGTCTGACTTTTTAAGTTTTCCCAGTCTGTTAATCGTAATCCATCGACTTGGCCTTCAAACCAAACCTTGGGCACGTATATCCTTCCAATCTTGGCATCTTCTTTCACGTCACGCGCAATGTTGATCAGTTGGAGGGCGCATCCCATCTCGTTAGCGGAGCGAAGGATCGCCTGCCGTTCGATTTCGTTTTGAGAGGCGCCGTAGACCCACCACATAATTGAAACGCACATTTCACCGACTGAACCGGCCACCCATCGCGAGTATTGCATCAAGTCATCTTCATTTCTAATTTCCTTGTTGACGAATTCGATCGAATCGTATTCATAACCGCTTATCAACTCGTCAAATGGCCCACGCCTCAAAATCTTGCGCATTGTTGAAAAGATTAAAAATGTTGGGCGGGATTTTTCGGGTACCTTGGCGCTGACGAATTCCTCAAGCTTCGATTGGAATTCAATATCTTCCGATTCTAAATTAGAAACTGGCGAGAAGAATCCAGTGGTAGACTTTGCGTCCTTAAGATCATCGTGATCAGTTGGCCATAGCAAGTCTAGGAACTCCTTGCACATTCCCACCACTTTCCGAGCTTCCTGTTTATCAGCTGCATTGTCGATTAGATCGTCTGTCTCCCGACAAAAACCATAAAGAATCACGAATTTCGAGCGAATTGCACAAAAGTTGGGGAAGATGAAACTAGCAGAGTAAAAGCTTTTGCTGGCAACGCTTAAGACTTCCAATGTCCGGTTGAGCTGCAGAATCCTATCAGAAGTGGCCGGAGTAAATTTGCTTCTTCTTGTCTCGAGTCGAGTGCCAATGTCTATAGCCCGAATCAGATCTTGGAATTGAGCCCAAAAGCTGACCGGCGCATGAGCAGGATATGCGTTTTTATTGAATAGTATTGTAGAGCTGGATGATTGACGATATAATTCGGGCCAGGTGTCCGCGATGGCATCAAATTTCTCAATCGCTGCCAGTCCCAGAACCAGAAGAACGTTGGTGATGGCAAAGAATGTGAACTCCTCGAGAGGTAGGTCGGAAACAACAAAGACCCCAGTGCTGGTGATTGGTGAGATAAACCAGGTGCCATTCCGGATGGCTACCATGTCGGTAAAGCTGAGGTAGAGCGTGGGGATGATAATAGATATCATAATCGAATACGGCCGCCGCATCACGTGATCTCCGCCGAGTGCCCATAGGCCACCACAAATTGGTGATGCCCAGAATCCAGTCGCGGTGAGATAGAACAATTTGCTTCCTGGCTGGCATAAAATCCAAGAGACAGCCGTTACCGCCAAAAATCCGATGCTAGGTCCCCAACGCAAAACCTTCCAAGTCGTCGGCGACCGATACTCGAGATCAATTGGTCCTGGAAGAATATAGAGGGCTGGGATAATTGGAATCGTAAACAACGTGTAAATGTATCTATTGCAATTCATCAGTGTTTCAGGTTGAGAATGGTTTGTGAGAATTGGTATATCAGTAATCAGTACACAACATAAAATGCTCATACCACTGAGCAGGCATGTCATGGATAGCTGGGGAAATATGGAATTACTAACGTTGTAAAGAAAGTCTGGATAACAAAGAAGAAGATCTCCTCAATTGGCACCTCGAACAACGTGAACAAGACAGACCAATCCGGATAGCCCCAAGCCTTGCGTTAATAAATGACGAAGACAAAAGGTTAGACCATCACGTAGTTTTTTTTTCACCAGTTTTTAAAATGAAAATGAGCATGATGAGGAAAAAAATTACTTTATTTTTTATGATGTAGCTATCCCAGGGCAGCGTGTAGGAAACAGCCGCTGTCACTAAGAAGACCAAGCGGAATGTGTCCCTGGAGGATAACATCGGCCTCAACGCCAAATGGAGCAAAATAGTTGGCGGTAACGTAAAAATAACATGGCTAGAGCGGGTTGTGCAAATTCATGGAATCAAAAGGAAAGAAAGACGGGATGAACAATAAGCGCGTTAGAATTTTGAGTTGACGGTTGCTTCAAATTTTTTGAGCTCTTTTCACTCACAATAACCAATACGTTAGCAACATCGCGGCAAAAAATACCAAAGGTAAACCGACAAAGGGATTGCTTGGCTTGACCGGTGTGAGTCACGAGATTCTGGGTAGCTGAAGGAACAAAATTAATGATTAGACTGAGGGACCAACCTTCCTTTAATAATGGTACGCTGTAAAACACATACATGCCGGGAAGAAAAAGCGCACAGATGGAAGATGCTGCGAACTGTGACTCTGTTTCTACGATCTTCAAGGGAGGTTTGTGTTTCGATCCAGGCCCAGGGGAGGGGGGGAAGCAATAGGGAAGAGTTGTTCAAGCTCCTTCAGTACATAAAGTGAACATCAAGGGAGGCCAGCTTTCATGTATTGATCAATTTGGCAACCTTGCTTGGCATGCTGAATCTGGGAGGAAAAGTGCGAAAAGTCTCAGGGTCATATGGGGATCAGGCATAACCATATTATACACGATTTATCCCGCGCATATGTATATCCCCGCCCATCGAGATCTAAATTAGTGGAAAGGATTGGTTTTCGGAATGTGGACTTGGCATGGAATTTGTCGCGTCAACCGAAAATAGTCAGCATGTACAATCTACAAGTTACAGAACCAGCCGATCGTTTGGCGAGGATCAGTTGGAGACAATATCCGCTATCTTTCCTTCTCATTAACATAAACAGATGAATATGTACAACATGCACATGTTCAAAAGGTGACACGACCGATACTGATAAGGATATCGCGCCTACATACCTAAGTATACACATGCAAGGGTTGAAGCCCACATGAATAAGTCTGATGACGATCGATTTGTTTCGATGGCCAAGGCTGCAACTACACATGCAGATTTTGATGAGTTACCGGCAATGCACCAAAGTTAAAAGTTGTCTCCTTCAGGGCATTTATATTGATGTTGCTTGTATGTTACCCTTTTAACACCCAAGGAAACATGATCTGGCTGCTGGCCTTCGTAGCAAACTTGACAGAATTGGTTCGCAGAGGTCAAACTTTAACAATGGCATCCTGCCCGCTGGTGCATCACTTCACGCAAGACGCGGAGGAATTTGAAGGGCTGCCAGTCAACAGCGTGCGGAGTGCCCTGATGATTGTCGATTAATCCGGGCGCAGATCTGAGTTAGTCAAATTCTGCTTATATGTATATATATATGTACAGCTCATGGTCAATAGTGGAGGTTATGCCTCTTATTAGTCATACAGCTACATCACCAAAGCTTGCGTTTTCTTCCTTCCCTCCCTCCGTAAATTTTTCTTGGAACGGTCAGTCCCCCCCCCCCCGCCAGTTGGTGCTGCAAGCTTGCCAGTATGCACCAACGACCACTAACTCACTACGCATTTGGTCTTAGTATGTCAGGTTTATTTCTCTTTCTTTCTTTGGATCCTTCCCACGTTCATAAATATGTCAGTGGTGAGTTACTTGGGGTAGACTAGAATCCACTTGATGGAAATTTCCTAGAGTTGGTCAGTGGCTCTAAGTTGTAGATGAGGTCAAATCTGATCCAGGAGTTTACACCCAGCCAATGATAAGTTTTGGAAGAGTCAAGCCTAGAGATACTTTTGAGACAGTCAGGCTTGGAGATAAGTTTTGAGACAGTCAGGCCTAGAGTTCCAGAGAGTGATGTGTTGATATGAGGGGAATTGGCTTTTTGAAGTGGTAATGTATAGGATTATCTTTAAATAAGGAGGAATGATGTCAGCTTGCTACTAGTTCAGAGACAACCTGACTATAACATTAGGGGGTATCAAATATGGGGTGTTGATAGGCGCACGCCAACGCCAACCTGCACACCATTTTATTTTGGTGTGCGGGACCCACACGCCTTTTTTTTGGCATGCGGGGCCTACACACCAAAACAAAAGGGCATGTGGGAGCGCACACCAATTTTTGGCGTGCGGGTCCCACGCGCCAATTTATTTTGGCGTGTAGGCCCCGCATGCCAAAAAAAAAAAGGTGTGTGGGGATATTGCATGCAATATCCCCATACACATGATAAACATATGTGTATATGCATAATATGTGAACCCCAATAGGCCCCGTCTTATGGCCATTGGGCCCGGTCTTTTGGGCCTGTTGGGTCTTGGAGAGGGCCCTGGGCCTGTGGGCTTCCTTTTCTCCCACAAATTTTTATTTTCTTATATGTATTTTTGTTGTTTTTTTGGTTTTTTTCTCATTTTTTTCTCATTTTTTTCTGTTATTTTTTTTCTTCTCATTTTATTTATTTAATGTTTATTTTTTTCACATTTTTCTTTTTTTAAGACTCACTGGTTTGTTTTTTTTGAATTGGTGGGTTGTTTTGGTGGTTCTGGCGGGTTGTTGGTGGTTCTGCTTGAAAAAAACCAGACCGCTGTTCTGATTCCTTTCAGGAATCAGACTGGCCCTTGCTCACGTAATCAAACTGGTCCACCGGTTCATTTACGTGATCAGATGTATGGGTATATCCCCATACACATAATACTGTAAGAATAGAGCCAATCCAGACTTGCAGCTAGGCCCTCCAAGCAAGCTGATGAGATTAGACCCAGCTGCAAGAAGAGGTAAGCCCGCTTGCAGTTTAGACCTAAAACCCTAACCCAGAACCCATGAGACAACGCTGATACTTTGTATTGGTTGAAACTCAAGAAGACACAGGGGATGCAGAACCAGTCAAGCCTAAATCATTAGCAGAACAACTTGGACTCAGAACCCCATCCGCACTCCTAGAAAGGATCTCGTCAAGCATAACCAACGGTAAGCTAGAAGAGATCTAAGAGGAAGAGCCTGGGCAAGAACTAACTGAGAAATGTCTCTCATGTAGATACAGAAGTCATCAACTCGTATAGAAACATAAAGGTCAAGCTAATACGTTAGGAAACAGCACCAACGTAAGCATTGCTTGTAACCTAGAACACCAGAAAGAGATCAGCAACAGCATGCTAATAAATGTCATATCATTGTCATCAGACTGTCTTGATATCAGACTGTACCAAAGCTGTCGTTTAAGGAATCATTAAGACTCATCAACAAGGCACAAGTAAGATCATGTTGTCTCAATGCAACATGGATACTTGATGCTAATTTTCTCTTTATAGTTTCTTTCTCCTCTCAACTTGTTTTCTCTCAACCCTTACAACTCATCTCTAGATAAAAACCAGAAAAGAAAATACACAACAAAGTTTCATTATCCTCGCTCGGGTTCTAGGTAATAACTTGTCAGTACTATATTTGTATTTCTTCCACTTCCTCATGATACATGATCTAATGAAGAAATCAAATCTTCTAGTTATTCCAATCCTTTTAAATACATATATGTATTATATACACATAATACATATATGTATTATGTGTATGGGGATATCACATGCAATTTCCCCCCACACACCAAACAATTGGTGTGTGGGGCCCGCACACCAATTATGTTTGGCGTGTGGGACCCGCACGCCAAAATAAAATGGCGTGCGGGTTGGTGTTGGTGTGCACCTTTGGCAGGCGTTTATCAATGCCCTCAAATATGACCAAATCCACCATTATTGAATCAACTTTTTTTGCAAATCCACCATTTTCAAAAACCATGGATATAAATATAAAATGGTTCAGAATTTTCAAAGGTGAAATTTTGTTGGAAAAACTAACGGGTTTTAATTGTGGATTTGGTCATAGTTGATACCCCCTATTATACACATATAGAAATTGTGCATAAAACTAATATATAGAGAAATAGCGACTTAGAGCATCCACAGTTGTCTTGATAAGCTGAGTTTATTGAGACAACCCCCACTTGTGCGCTCAATAGCGCTTGACAACTGTCAATTTGCTAGAATTCTCATTAGAGGTCCATAAATTTATGGACCTCTATCAAGCTCAATAAGGTAACTTGTGATTATCTTTCACAAGTCACCAACCCCCCCCCCCCCCCCCAATCCCTGACTTCAATCTCACCCCCCAGTTCCCACCCCAATAAAATACAACATTTTTAAAAAAAAAAAAAGTTGAAACAAAAAAAAAAACCAACTCATCAAAATCCATCGTAAGTTTTTCATTTGTCATTTTTTTCTCTCTTTTTTCCAGTCAAGCTCAGCTAATCTGTACCCCCCCCCCCCCTCAAAAAAATAAATGATAATAATAATAATGAAAAGCAGGAATTGAAATGGTAGATATCTCAACCAATTAAATGAAGATAAAAAAGAAACGTGCACAAAACTGGCTTGGCTCAGAGTAATAGCAACTGGCAATCTTGTGGCTCCACATTAGTGAGCAACCGGAGTTTGCGGCAAATCAAACGGGAAAGTGTTTCTTCCAATGGGTTAAGGCCGATTTCAATTGGCATTGAAAGGTCCACCATAGGGATTACAACCAGATTTGTACTAGGTAAACACTTTCATATTCATCCTGTTTGTTATCAAACAGGATGATAAGATGTATTTTTTTTGTTTCCAGTGGGCCGGTATCAACACAGCGACACTGAAGTTCAGCGCCTTATACTACTTGATTGAACAAAACCCACCAAGCGGGTTGAGTCCATCCAACTGGATGAAGGCAGCCTTGCAGCTCTACCTAGACCAAAACAAGGTCACCTTCAAGTCGGTCTTGGCTTGGGAGAAGCTTTGTTTTGCCCCCAAATGGCCCATGGACACCAAAAAGGACCCAATCATCAATACAATTGAGCTGGCCAAGTGTTACCATCCGCCGGAACAAAACCTTGCCTCAACGGCGTCTGAATCCTCTCCTACAAATTTGATATGACCTATTGGGGCAAAAGCCCCCCACCCAGCGGACAAGGTTGTATAACCTTGTCCGCCAGGAGGAAATCCTCCTGGCCAAAAAGGCTATACAACCTTGTTGGCCAGGAAGAAATCCTCCTAACCAAAGAGGTTATACAACCTTGTTGGCCAGGAGTCAATATTAACAATGTGAGTGTTGATAAACACACGCCCATGCCAGGAGCACACCAATCCAAATTGGTGTGTTGTCCAAACACGCAAGTGCCAATTGGCGGGCACACCAAGTTTTGGCCCGCCCATGGCCAATCCTTGGAGTGCCTGTGAAACACGCCAATCAGCATTGGCGTGCCTAAAAGGCATGCCAATCAGCATTGGTGTGCCTCAAAGGCATGCCAATCAGCATTGGCGTACCACAAAGGCATGCCAATCAGGATTGGCTTGCCTCAAAGGCATGTGTCATGAGCCGTATTGCGGGCCTGCCCGCACTACAGCCCGCACCACATGTAGATAGTCTATCACGTACATGTCACAGACAGACCACTATATAGTCTGTCAGGACGAGGATCCACATCTCTTCCTCATCCTGCAATCTACATTATAGGATCCCAAAACCCCAGAACCCCAGAGCCTTCCTCTCCACAGATCAGACCATAACATATTGCAGGATCTAACACTACGGAGACAAAGGCAAGAAACCAACACCCAGACACCCGAACAAAACCAGACAGACAACCCGAACGATCCCAACTCCACCCGCACCCAAAAGATGGATGAAGTAGAGCAACTCCGACGACAGCTTGAGGAGATGACTCAAGCAAGGGAGAACAAACGATCCCGCCGAAGAGCGGCCGAAGCACAACGGGACCAACCATCCCGACCAACCGGTTCCACCCCAACCCGCTGACCAAAGATTGCATGCCCCGACAAGTTCGATGGTGAACGCGGGACGAAGGCGGAAACGTTCGCCCGCCAAGTGGCAATTTATACATCGGTCAACAGCGCCATGTTCCCTGACGACAGGACAAAGCTGTTATTTGCCGCGTCCTACCTTACCGGACCCGCCGCCGTGTGGTCCGCCCCGTACATCGACCTAGTCACAGAGGGGGCGGACTTCTCGTACGACGGGTGGACAAAGGATTTGGAACAATGTATTTCGACTCCGAGAAGAAAGGGAAGGCGGAACGGGCGTTACGAACGCTGCAACAGACAAGGACAGTGGCCGACTACACCCACACATTCCTCACCCAGGCTACTGCCACCGGATGGGAGGTCCCAACCCTCATCAGCCAATACCGACAGGGCTTAAAACGGGACATTCGGACGGCACTAGTGCTGGCCCGCACCACTTTCACCACTGTCAATGAGGCAGCGGGTCTAGCCATGGAGCTTGATTCGGAGATGCACGGGGAGGAAACAACCACTGGAATTGCGAAGACCCAGCCAGATCCCGACGCCATGGACACATCTGCGATCAGCGGTCGACTGTCCGAGGACAAGAAGGCCCGCATGATGCGGGAAGGACTTTGCTTCCGCTGCGGGACGCGAGGACATATCTCTCGGCAGTGTCCAAACAAGAAAGGGAAAGGACAGAAACCCGCCTCAGTCTCCGCACTCGAGGACCAGATCCGACAGCTAGCTGATGGATTGGCGGCGCTCAAAACAGAGGGACAGACGGACAAGGCGAACAAGGGACGGGCCGATAAGTCAAAAAATGGAGACGCTTGGGAATGAAGGTTGTGCCCTTCCCGAGCGTAGCGGAGTTGTCATGCAGTATTGGTGCTAGTCAGACATTACATGTAAATGAAATTGATCCCCGATGTTTCCTTTCATGCACCATCACAACTCCCAGAGCCACACCCCAAAGCCCCTATCCCCCCCTATCCTTCCTCATAGACTCCGGAGCAACCCACGACGTTCTGAGTGAATCGTACGCATCCCGATGGGGACTCCTCGAGGCCGCTTCGGCCTTGGGGCGAACCGTCTTCGGATTTGACGGGTCCGCAAGCAGAGCAACCCATGAGATAGACCTAATGTTGAACAACAAACCCCGCCCGTCCCGATTCATCATTACACGACTGAAAGACTCGTATGATGGGATCCTAGGGATGCCCTGGATCCGCCGATATGGACACCGAATCAATTGGACAAACCGTACCCTATGGACCCCGGACATTGCGGCCGCTTCGGCGGTTTCGTCTATTCCAAAAAACACCCCAACCGGCGAGTCGGGGAAAGCTAGGAAGATTGACGAGGGGGTGTGTGTTTTAAACACAATAACGCCCCCGCAATGTGAGTTCGACATCCCTATCCCCCACATCATTCCTGAAACGGCTGGCAAGCTTGTACACCCTGTAGATAGACCCCAGAACCCCACATGGAATCCCGAAACCCAACACCCCAACCACGTACCCGATGAAACCGTATCCAACCAAACTTGTGCTACTGCGGCAGCAGTATCGTCCTACCCGCCAACATCCCCGCAGAAGGTCGAAAGGCCCATGGGGAAAGCTAGGATTAGTGACGAGGGGGTGTGTGCTTACAGCACAATAACACCCCCGCAATGTGAGTTTGACAACCCCCCACCCCATACTTTACTGCCCGAGACAGCTGGCAAGCTTGTACGCCTTGTAGATAGATTTGCAAGCCCCGCCAGGAACCCCAAGACTCAACACTCTGACCAGGTACCCAATGAAATTATTGCTACTGCCAAGGCAGTATCGTCCTCTCCGCCAACATCCCCGCATACGGTCTATAGGCCCATGGGGAAAGCTAGGATTAGTGACGAGGGGGTGTGTGCTGTTAGCACAATAACACCCCCGCAATGTGAGTCTGATAGATCTCCCCCGCATTTGAATCCCGAAACAGCTGGCAAGCCTCTTTCCCCCCTAGGACATACCCCTGCAGTGATCAGCACGGCCAAAACATTGTGGTCGACATCGGCCCGATTGGCAGCAAAAGGGAAAGCCACGACTGCGGAGCGGACCGCGGATGAATTGGTACCGCGATGCTACCACCGACACCTTGACATGTTCCGGAAATCAAGCGCCATGAGACTTCCCCCGCGAAGAAAGTATGACTTCCGCGTAGATCTGATCCCAGGAGCCACCCCACAGGCCGGAAGAATCATCCCGCTATCCCCAGCAGAGAACCAGGCACTTGATATTATGATTGCCAAAGGACTGACGAGCGGGACCATTCAACGGACCACATCCCCGTGGGCGGCACCAGTACTATTCACTGGAAAGAAGGACGGAAACCTGCGACCCTGTTTTGACTACAGGAGACTCAACGCGGTAACGGTGAAGAACATATACCCGCTCCCACTGACAATAGACTTAGTTGACAGCCTTTTGGATGCGGACACATTCACAAAGCTCGACCTCCGCAACGCATATGGAAACCTCAGAGTTGCAGAAGGCGACGAAGATAAGCTGGCTTTCATCTGCAGGGCAGGTCAATTTGCCCTGCTTACCATGCCCTTTGGTCCCACGGGAGCGCCAGGATACTTCCAATACTTCATGCAAGACATCCTCCTCGGACGGATTGGGAAAGACACCGCTGCATACCTAGATGACATCATGATCTACACGCGGAAAGGGTCGGACCATGCGGAAGCGGTGGGAAGTATACTGGACACATTGAGCAAGCACCAATTGTGGCTGAAACCCGAAAAGTGTGAATTTTCAAGGCCGGAAGTAGAATACCTAGGATTATTGATATCATGCAACCGGATCAGAATGGACCCCGCAAAGGTGCAAGCAGTAACCGACTGGCCCGCACCAAAGAATGTCACCGAACTTCAACGATTCATTGGGTTTGCTAATTTTTACCGCCGATTCATCGACCATTTCTCAGGAAAGACCAGACCGCTCCACAACCTGACAAGAGTAGAGACCCCCTTTGTGTGGGACGCCAAGTGCAACTCTGCATTTGAATCCCTCAAAACCGCCTTCACATCCGCCCCGATCCTGAAAATTGCGGACCCGTACAAGCCGTTTGTACTCGAATGTGATTGCTCCGATTTCGCGCTCGGCGCGGTACTGTCCCAGGTTTGCACCAAGGACCAGGAACTTCACCCAGTAGCTTACCTGTCCCAATCCCTTGTACAGGCGGAACGCAACTATGAGATCTTTGACAAAGAGTTACTGGCTATTGTGGCTGCCTTCAAGGAGTGGCGGCAATACCTGGAGGGGAACCCACACCGCTTCACGGCAATTGTATACACCAATCACCGTAATTTGGAAAGCTTCATGACAACCAAGCAGCTCACAAGAAGACAGGCAAGATGGGCGGAGACCATGGGATGTTTTGACTTTGAGATCACATTCCGACCAGGATGCCAATCAACAAAACCCAACGCCCTATCCTGCAGACCGGACCTCGCCCCAGCACCGGGAGAAAAGCTGACATTTGGTCAGCTTTTAAAGCCAGGTAACATCACCGAGCGGACTTTTGAGGAGCTTGCGGAATGTGCGGAATTGGACAGCTGGTTTCTGGACGAATTGATTCAAATGGATGATGGGGAACATTGGTTTGAGGTGGACGTGATGGGGACTGATTTGGAAGATGCGGGAACGGACGACCTAGTGTTGTCTGACGCCGAAATCATTGCCAGGATTAGAGAACTGACCCCACATGATCCAAAATTGGCTGACTGGATTAAGCTGTTACAGAAACCGACAGGGGACCACAACAGGTATGCGGAAGCCGACAGGGTACTCTATGACAAGGGACAGATAGTGGTACCAGCGGACTCGGCATTGCGGACGATAATCCTCAAAAGTCGACACGACACAAAGTCCGCAGGCCACCCAGGCAGATCCCGCACGTTGGCATTAGTACGGAGAAGTTTTGTGTGGAGTGGAATGAAGAGATTTGTAAACCAGTACGTAGACGGATGTGATTCATGCCAAAGAGTCAAATCTAGCACTCAACGGCCGTTCGGAACATTAGAACCCCTCCCAATCCCCGCAGGCCCATGGACGGACATTAGCTATGATTTGATCACTGATCTCCCTGAATCCCGCTTGAGTGACAGCATACTAACAGTAGTAGACCGACTGACCAAGATGGCCCACTTCATCCCATGCAAGAAAACCATGAACGCGGAACAACTAGCGGAACTGATGGCAGAACACGTATGGAAACTCCATGGAACCCCCAAGACAATTGTCTCGGACCGGGGAAGTATTTTTATCTCCCAAATCACACGTGAATTGAGCGCCCGCATGGGGATTAGACTACAGCCATCCACAGCGTACCACCCAAGGACAGATGGACAATCCGAAATCGCCAACAAGGCAGTCGAGCAATACCTACGGCACTTTGTTTGCTACCAACAGAACAATTGGGCCCCACTCCTCCCAATGGCCAAATTTGCTTACAACAACAACAACCACACCTTGACAGGAGTTTCCCCGTTCAAAGCCAACTACGGATTCAACCCGGCATATAGCGGAACCCCCTCAACAGAACAATGCATCCCTGCAGTAGAGGAACGACTCTGCAAACTTGCGGAGGTCCAAGGAGAACTCAAGCATTGCTTAGAAGAGGCGCAAGAAACAATGAAAGGCCAATTTTACAAGAAAACAAGGGAAACACCGGAATGGGACGTGGGGGACAAAGTATGGCTAGACGGACGCAACATTTCAACGACCCGCCCCAGCCCAAAATTGGAACATAGATGGCTGGGACCTTTCTCTATCTGTAAAAGAATCTCAAGATCCGCGTATAAGCTAACACGCCCTATATCCATGCGGGGGGTACACCCCGTATTTCACGTATCAATACTCCGCAAACACAGACCCGACGAAATTGCGGAACGACGGAAGGAAGACCCGGAACCAATTACAGCGGACGGCGGGGATGAGTGGGAAGTCGAAGAGGTACTGGACTGTAGAAGACAACGCGGGAAGACCCAATACCTGGTCAGCTGGAAATTTGGAACGGAAGACAACTCATGGGAACCGGCGGAAAACTTGAAGAATTGCGAGGAACTGGTAGCGGGATTTAATTCAAGATTTCCGAATGCGGGAACTGCTCATTGGCGGAGGCGGAGAAGGAAGTGAGGAACAAAATTGATAAGAGGTGGAATTTTTTTTCTTTTTTTCTTGATTGGCGAATGAGTGGAGGATTTAGCATTAAAAGGGGGATAATTTCATGAGCCGTATTGCGGGCCTGCCCGCACTAAAGCCCGCACCACATGTAGATAGTCTATCACGTACATGTCACAGACAGACCACTATATAGTCTGTCAGGACGAGGATCCACATCTCTTCCTCATCCTGCAATCTACATTATAGGATCCCAAAACCCCAGAAACCCCAGAACCCCAGAGCCTTCCTCTCCACAGATCAGACCATAACAGCATGCCAATCAGGATTGGCTTGCCTCAAAGGCATGCCAATCAGGATTGGCTTGCCTCAAAGGCATGCCAATCAGGATTGGCTTGCCTCAAAGGCATGCCAATTGGCATTGGAATGCGTCAAAGGCATGCCAATTGGCATTGGAATGCGTAAAAGGCATTCCAATCAGCATTGGCGTGCCTCAGAGGCATGCCAATTAGCATTGGTGTGCCTCAAAGGCACACCAATCCTGATTGGCATTCTTGACAGCGGCCCACCCCCACACCAACATGTATGCAGGTGGGCCCACTCTCCCATTTGCTATACCCATAGCCTATGGGCTATCCATTGGTGTGCCGGCCCGCACACCAATGGATACACATTCACATAAGTGAATGTGTATCCATTGGCATGTCGTTACACTATTCATATATTTATTCATTTGTTTTTCCATGGCAACCAGCACTCATTTTTACTGGAGGCAGGCCTTAGTCAGCTGCCTTGGTAAGCTGTTATCTGAAAAAATCCCCAAAATCACCAAAGAGCACATTAAACATTTAGGATTGTATTTCTTTGAATTTGCTATCAAATCAGACTCCATGTTCCTGGTCATACTGTATCCCATCCTGATGATCTTCTTGTATCAAGTCTGTTGTGATATTCAAAGAGAGCTTTGCGGGACCAAGCAGGATTTTTGTGAGACCAAGCAGGATTTTTGCGAGACCAAGCAGGATGGTCACAAGATCATTGAGGCCATCCTTTCTGGAAAAGGAGCTCCAAGCAACGGGGCTTGATAAACGCATGCCCACGCCAGGGGCCTTTGGCGTGTTTTGACGCCCCCGCCAGCCCAAGTTGGCGGGCACGCCACACCAGGCAAACACAATGATCACTTGTCTACAAGTGACATCAGAAATTAAAAAGGGGCCTTTGTACCTTGAGATTTCACTTGCAGACAAGTGATCATTGATTTTTCCTGGTGCCAATGCCTGTTGGCGTGTTTCCAGGCACACCAACGGGTTTGGTGTGCGTGTGAAACACGGCAATGGAAATTGGTGTGCTTTGACAGCACACCAATTGACATTGGTGTGCTTCTCTGCAGCTCACTCGCACGCCAATGGATATGCAGGTGGGGCCACACACCCTGGCCTATGGCCTATGTGTATTGGATACCAACAGGCATTGGCGTGCCCACCAACTTGGGCTGGCAGGGGAGTCAAAAGACGCCAAAGGCCCCTGGCATGGGCGTGCGTGTATGAAGCCCTGTTGGTTGGAGCTCCTTGTCTGGAAATGATGGCCTTGATGATCTTGTGAATATCCTACTTGGTCTTGCAAACATCCTGCTTGGTCTTGCAAAGCTCTCTTCGAATATCACAACCGACTTGATACAAGAGGATCATCAGGATGGGATACAGTATGATCAGGAACATGGAGTCTGGTTTGATAGCAAATTCAAAGAAATACAATCCTAAATTTTTAATGTGCTCTTCGGTGATTTTGGGGATTTTTTTGGATAACTGCTTACCAAGGCAGCTGACTAAGACCTGCCTCCAGTAAAAATGAGTTCTGGTTTCCATGGAGACAACAAATATATAAATAGATGAATAGTGTAACGGCATGCCAATGGATACACATGCACTTATGTGAATGTTTATCCATTGGCGTGCGGGCCGGCACACCAATGGATAGCCCATAGGCTATGGGTATAGTCAATGGGAGAGTGGGCCCACCTGTATATATTTTGGTGTGGGGGTGGGCCGCCGTCAAGAATTCCAATCAGGATTGGTGTGCCTTTGAGGCAGGCCAATGCTCATTGGCATGCCTCTGAGGCACGCCAATGCTAATTGGCATGCCTCTGAGCCACGCCAATGCTGATTGGAATGCCTTTTACGCATGCCAATGCCGATTGGCATGCCTTTGACGCATGCCAGTTCCAATTGGCATGCCTTTGACGTACACAAATGCTGATTGGGATGCCTTTGAGGCACACCAATGCTTATTGGCATGCCTTTGAGGCACACCAATGCTGATTGGCATGCCTTTGAGGCACGCCAATGCTGATTGGCATGCCTTTGAGGCACACCAATGCTAATTGACATGCCTTTGAGGCACACCAATGCTGATTGGTATGCCTTTGAGGCACAACAATGCTGATTGGCATGCCTTTGAGGCACGCCACTGCTGATTGGCACGCCAATGCTTATTGGCATGCTTTTTAGGCACGCCAATGCTGATTGGCATGCCTTTGAGGCACGCCAATGCAGATCGGTGTGTTTCACAGGCACTCCAAGGATTGGCCATCGGCAGGCCAAAAGTTGGTTTGCCCTCCAATTGGCACTTGCGTGCTTGGAAAACCCGTCAATTTGCATTTGCGTGTTTGAAAACACACCTATTGGGGTTGGCGTGTGTCAACTTCCTGTACTCTATTCCACTAATTGTGGCGTGTAAAGGGAGGAATAAACAAAGAATATACACTTTTAAAGTGTAATAAACAATATTATAAGCTTTATAAATAATTTGCTATAGTGTAAAACCACTTAAGTAACAATAAACAGGTTCTAATCCCTGCTACCAAACTTCTAGTGGGAATAATATTCCCCAGAAGGGTTAACCAGAATTTCACACGGTCCTTCCAATATAATTAATTAATATTAATGTATTGGGGGGAGTTTTGTTGAGGAATTTTAACTATAAGATAGTTATAAGAGAGAAAAGGCCAGTCCTCCTTACTTACAGGATAAGGTGAGCGCCTTGGTAGCTTATAATGAGTTATCTCTGTATGGGTTAACATTGATGGGGAGTTTTTAATAAACTTATGACTGTATTTCCTAAAAACCTAGAACCAGAACTACAAAAAAGAGATAAGAAAACAAATCACAATAATAGAAACAAGAAGAGAAAACAAACCCTGAATGAAGTAATATGAGAATGAAGCAACCTAAGAAGTGG
The DNA here is from genome assembly GCA_007896445.1 of Puccinia hordei. NCBI lineage: Eukaryota > Fungi > Basidiomycota > Pucciniomycetes > Pucciniales > Pucciniaceae > Puccinia > Puccinia hordei. Next base: position 165,997 of record RDRW01000449.1, read on the forward strand.
ATAAAAAAAGACAGGACTAAAGAGCTGATGATAATCTATGAGGATTTTGATGTTAGATGATTTTTGTGTTATTGACAAGAGAAAATAGGAATTAGAACAAACCAGAAATGGAACACAGAGCGCTAAGTGTGAGCCTGGGTCTCTAAAGTGACAACAGGACACAAGGATGGGGGGCAACAGTTGTATTTCAAGGGAATAAGGAAAACAACTGTTAAGGAGGGAAAAGGGGAAAGGGAAGAAAAAAGGGAATATTTTTGATTGATCTGATGATTTGAATGATCTGAGTGCTCTTATGAATGATAATCAACAACTTTAAAAGTTGGAAAGCTGTGCCAGAGACTTTGAGAAATGCAACAGCCTCTTCACACAATGGAAACGTGGAAGGTATCTGAGAAGACAAGTCTAATCAGCCCAGTTTTTTAGACTATGGTCAAGCAAGATAGTCAAGGTTGTTTAGAGGGAAACCTATGTGGTTTGTTTCAAGGAAAAACCACAGAAAAAGACAGAAGCTAGGTTGATTGATCTCTTGAGATGATTGAAGCTTGATTTGATCTGATGGATTGAGCTTGATTGATTTGATGGAGGAGGAAGAAAGGGAAAAGGATGGGGAAAAGATGGGAGACAGAGAAGGACTTCTGTCAGAAGAGCAAGGTTCAGAAAGGGGAATGACTGAAAATACTGTTGAGGTACTGGGTGAAAGAGGCCTTTGGTTGGTTAGAGTGGTGAGCTGTAACTTGGTGAATCCTGGGTGATCTGAGTTGGTGGTTCTGGGTGTCTGGAGGTTGTGTATCCTGCCTGCAACGGGGGATACACCAACTTTGAAAATTTTCAAGGTTTTCTTATGTAATCTTACATGTAGATGTGGTTGGCTGGCCTTGTTTCACTTGCCCAGCCAGATGTAGCGTAGAATTATTATTTAATTACTCCATGAAGGAGTTGAGCAATTACAGAGTGTTCAGTGAACACTAATGTCAAAATTTAACAAATAATCTGAATCTGAATTCAAAACAACATTAAAAACTGATTCTAAAAAGATATGAGACAGTTTTGACTTAAAGAAGAAGATAAGACAGACTTTAGGTCAGCTGTGTTGGCTCTAAGGCTGACACTAAGTATGAGCAAGTTTATGTGAAAAATAAGCAACAGTGAAGTTGACTAAATAAGAGATGATACGAGTTAGTTAAATGAATTAGATGAAGTAGAAAGTAGGGAAAAATAGAAGACATCTTGCTGATTATTTTTCACCAAGTTGACCTTGCTATTGAGCACCTTGATCTTGATTTCTTGAGATGGCTTCGGTGATAGCAGCGGATCAAGTCTTGAGCGAGATCTTGAGGATCTTGAGGCTGAGTCTGATGATGTTTTTGAGCTTGATTGAGATGTTATAAGTTGACTTGTTAGGTTAAAATGAATGCCATTAACCGTAGTCGCAGCATCAAATAATGTGCGCATGCACACAACAAAAAACGTGCGACAAGAGTTTCAACAGGTTTTCTTCAATTTAGTGAAGACAACCTCCTCTTAAATAATAAAATATTAATTCTTTTCACATGCTTATTGGAAGCAGTGATCACAGCAAGATCACCAGGGGGAAGTGATCACCCTGTTCGTGATCAGATGTGAAATTTGGTGTCATTTCTATTTGGAATGACCCCATAATTAGGGTGTTGATAAACGCACGTCAAGCCACACATAGTCTACAAAGGGTCCAGAAATACTCCTTGCTGTCAACTATCTGTACTCTATTCCACTAATTGGAGTGTGTGCAGAGAGGAATAAAAGAACACTTTACACTTTTAAAAAGTGTAAATACAATAACATAAGGTTATAAAGATATTTACTATAGTGTAAAACACTTAAGTAAAAAAATAAAACAGGTTCTGAGCCTGCTACCAAACTTCTAGTGGGGGGAAAGTTTCCACAGAAGGGTTAACCAGAATTTAACATGGTTCTTCCAATGAAATTGATTAATATTAATTTAATTGGGGGGATTTTTCCGGAATTTTAACTATATAAGATAGTTGTAAGAGAAAAGGCCAGTCCTCCTTACTTACAGGAGAAGGTGAGAGCCTTGGTAGCTTATAATAAGTTATCTATGTGGGGGTTACAATTGATGGGGGAGGTTATCTTCAATTTAGTGGATAAAACCTCTCCTTAAATAATAAAATAATTACTCTTTCACATCCTTGTTGGTAGCAGTGATCAGAGTAAGATCACCAGGGGGAAGTGATCACCCTGTTTGTGATCAGATGTGAAATATGGTGTCATTTTTAATTAAAATGATCCCATAAATATTTCACATTATCTATATTTAGTGTGATATTTATTTCAGCAGTGTATTATTTATTTCACTAAGAAATACATGTGAATAAACTATCTAGGGATCAGAGCTTGAAAAAGCGCTTGCCCTGAAGGATAATTGACTTAAAATCACATGTACTATTTATATAATACATAATACATAAACTATTTACTTCAATATATATGTAATCTTATAGTATGTATTACTGTGGGTTATGCTGGGATTTTCCAGGATTTTCATGGAGAAAGCTATACCAATAAATGGTTCTTTATCTATTTATTGCGTGTTTGAAAATTGATTTGCGAAGGATTTTCTTTAATTAATTTTCCTTTATTTTTGATAAAAAATAGATAGACTTTATAAATTATATTACTATTCTCTGAATGTGATCATGAATGTGGCTTGAACACAGAGCCTTCTGTACAAGTCAGATATTCATAAGCCTGTTTTAACTGTTAGAATATTATACAATCTGTTGAAACAGTTGAGTCTAATTTCTATTTTAATCAGAATGTCAAAGTAAAATAAATACATAAATAAAATAAAATAAATAATAATAAAATTAAGGAATTATTACTTATTCAGCTTGAAGTTTCAAGTGTTACATGTTACATGTAATATCGTGGTGGCTGCCACTTGCAGTAAATCAAGTTGGTTGGATTCACCCAGCCCTGGCAAAGAATATCTCATTTCTCCTGCATCACATAGATATTCCAAGCCTGAATCCCAAGTTTCTGCCCATGATGATTATTGATGCATGTCCAGGTGAATTTTTCATTTTCCCCCTTGACAATGTGTCCTGCATGTGAGCTGACTTCATTTATCTTTGGAATATGGAAGGAGATAACTGGCCAAGGGGAAGTTCAGTTCTTAGATCCATTGGCCACAACATCCCATGAGGGGATCCCATCCAATGATTTGAGTGCAAGCTCTTGGTATTTTCATATGGGACTGCAGTTGATGATCAATGGTTTCTTTTCCTGCTGAGAATCAGTTACACTAGGAAAAAACAATGATCACTTGATGAAAAGTGACATTCTGCAACTTTGGTTGCAGCTCCAAAGCTTCTCCAATCCTACTCTTCCTGTATATTTGATTCTCACTGGTGGTTTAATGCAACAGCTCCTATTCTACTGGCTAAGATCACACTTCACCAATTCAGCTCAGTTTAAACTGATTCTGCTCAGTTCCCACTGATTCCACTTAGGTTCCACTGATTCTTCTCATTTTCTGCTGATTCTGATCAGTTTCAAATGATTCTTCTCAGTTTCCACTGATTCTGCTCAGATTTTACTGATTCTCTGCATTTTCCACATCCTGCTCAGTTTTAACTGATTCTGCTCATTTTTACTGATTCTGCTCTTTTTTTACTGATTCCACTCATTTTTCACTGATTCTGCTCAGTTTCACTAATTCTGCTCATTTTTCACCAATTCTGCTCAGTTTCACTGATTTTTCTCAGTTTCACTGATTCTGCTCAGTTTCACTGATTCTGCCCAGTTTTCACTGGTTTCATTTTTTTCCGTTGCTCATCAGTTTTCCCTGGCTGAGCCTGAGCTGAGGAGTCACTAAAGAAAAAATAAGTGCAAAATCTGGCACAGATGAGTGTTCAGTCTGGCACAGCTTATAAGTGTTCACTCCAGCATAGCTCAATATTTCCCCTGGGAAAGCTCAGTTTTCACTCTGGTAGCTCAGTATTAAGCCTAGTTTAGCTCAGTGTTCTGTTTGGTGCAGTTCAGTGTTCAATCTGGTGCAGCTCAGACATGACTGTTGGGCAGAAGGAAGGCACATCAATGAGGGTGGGAATGAAGTTTCCACTGAGCTATGTACCTATTTTAATCAAAGCTGAGCAGCTACCCAACACTTATATGCCCAGAAGGCAGAAAGAGCTTTTATGAGCAGACAGCCTCTTGTTGTGCAAGGTAGAAAAATGAATACCCAATTTTGTTTTAAAGTAATTCAAGGAGTAGCAGTGGAAAGATGGAGGATAGATGAGTGAAGTTGTCCAAATGTCACTTGCCATCAAGTGATCATTAATTTTTCCTGGTGTTACCTGCCTGGGGTAGGTCATCCACTCATTCAACTTATAACCCAGAAGGAGACAGAAACTGTGGGTATGCTTGTGTTGCGCATGCACTGGCAACTGAGAGACTTGAGAGCCCATATGCCAAGGCAAATGGTTGGTATCAGGTCCAGTTGGATATGCTGACTGAATTGGATTCAAACTGGGCCAGGAAGCTTGGGGGCCCATCTGAATTTCATGATTGGGACTATGAAAGGATTCACTTAGAAAGGCCAAATGTTTCAGCACCTCATTCAAAGTGGATTAGTAGGCTTTATGCAGGCCCTATTCTGTAAAATACTTAGTGTTGAAAAGTCATCTGCCAAGATATTCTGACCCCCAACTGATTGCAAGGGGGCTTATCTTTGAGACTTTACTCTCTCATTTGATTCAGAGATTCATTGACTCAATTCAAGACAAGTAATCTATCTCAATCTTCTTTCTTTGTCAAGTGTCTTGCATCAAGACTCAATCTCTCATCAAGAATCTTCAAAAATGGCTTTCAACTGAATTATCAACACTATCAGGACTCTTGGTGTAATGTAAAAGGTTATCTCTCATCTCTTAGACTGAATACATAAGGGGCACTAGACAATAACCTCAAGGAATTTACAAAGACTTGGAACATCAATCTGAAGACCAAAGGACTGCTTCAAGAAATCAATCACAATGATATTAACATAATACTCATTAATACTGAGAACATGCTGTTGGACCCTTTTACAAAAAGTACTCCCATAAAACCTCTCAATAATCTCCTTAAGACTATTGATACCTTCTATCAATTCTCTAAATCAATCCTAAATTAATCATACCAGTTGCAGAGGGTTTTAGACCTCTGTGAAATTCTTGTGATATCTCTTCCACACACACTTCTCACTTATTCCTACTTGACTTCAACAGTATAACCATCTAGAACCCTCAACCTCAATCAATCAATATCTCTCAAGTCATCATTTCCATCACCCTTGATCATATTCTCTTTCCTCTTTCCTTGAATTTCTTACTTCACTATCTTCTCATCTCTTTCCTTATTTTGTCCTCATATCAAACTATTTAAAAAATCCCTCATCACATGTGAATACCAAAGACACCTGAGACAGCAATGTTGCTGTGAGTATGACGGACTCGCAAGATGAAGATGATGAAGGTGAATGCACACCTAAGACCAAGTGAAGAGAGTTGAATGAGTTGATGAGAATTGTAAACAATATGAAAGATGAAATGAAAACAACGGAGACAGGACTGCCTCAATATGCCTCAGTCTCTTATATCACTTACTCTGCTACACTCAAAAGTTGGTTCTCCTTTTCTCTCCATTCTTGCTACACAACTATTTACTCATTCCAACATTTTTTCTTATTTAAGCCCTAGCTCCTTTTTAGTCTGCAATCAATTCAATTCATAAGTCTTTTATCAACTGCAGTCAGTTTATCCAGCTTTTCTTACAGTGTTTGATTCATGCACCCACTTTTTCCAAAACTGATTTTTTTTTTGTGATCATGTTTCACAGTCTTGCAACTCCTACATGAAATTCAATCCACCAGCAGGGGCAAAGTCACTGTGGTTTTATTGTCACATTATAATGCAACCAGGACCATGCAACCTAATGACATAACATGAATTTTTTTGAGAAACCATTTACAGAAATAAATGACATGCATGAAACTTGTTATTCTAGTGGACAGGCTTGTAAAGTTCTCTGCATAGTTTCCTTCTACTTCCAAGTGAGATTTATGTGACAGGTTACAAGTATGGACTGCATGTCATAATCAAGACAGCTTGTCCTACAGATATCACGTCGGATTCCCCATCATCTGACAATGTATACAGGACTGGAGACGCTGTAAACTATCATCAATGAATTACTTCCGGCTGTTGGATCTACAACCGCCACACATTACAACATGATTATTGGTGACAAGAGATATTTTTTTCTTAACCCTGGAATCCATCTGTTTCATGTGCATTGGTTGTGGTTGTGATAACTGTGTTAAATTAGGATTTAGCGGGGCATCTAGAGGTCTCTAACCGATAAGGGGAAGTAGTCCTCCAATGGCCTTGAATTGCCTGGGGTGATTGTGTCCTGACTGGGAAAACACATGAGGATAGTTAGCTGCAGGCCTTGATTCCGTGTGACATGTCAGGGTTCGTCGGACGTTCACGGTGCAGACAAGCGCGTGTAGCGTGGATTGCCTCAAGCTCTTCAAGCCGTCAAGAACCATTATGGCACCACCCACCATCTCCACCGCTGAGGGATCTACGAACCCCAATGGGAAATCACACAACAAGGTGAGCGTCTTGTTGAGCATCTTTCTCTTTCTATGTCGAGGCAGTAATGCAGCTAACACATTTTCTTGACTCACTTTAGGTCGTTATCATCGGATCTGGTCCTGCCGGCCATACTGCTGCCATTTACCTCGCCCGTGCCAACCTAGAACCTCTCATGTTTGAAGGCATGTTGGCAAATGGATTCGCACCTGGTGGACAATTAACCACAACCACCGATGTTGAAAATTTGTCAGTTTCTATTTCTCTCTCTCTCTCCATAAACTCTGTTGACAACGATGATTATCTTTTCCTTTCCAGCCCTGGATTTCCCGAGGGTATTCGTGGCCCGGAGATGATGGATCTATTCCGAGCGCAGTCGATCCGGTTCGGCACAAAGATCTTGACCGAAACAGTATCGAAGATTGACCTATCCAATCGACCTTTTAAATACTGGCGAGAGGGTCATGAGTCGGACGAGCCAGACACGGCGGATTCGATCATCATCGCTACTGGGGCCTCAGCTCGTCGTTTGAACTTACCAGGAGAGGATATCTACTGGCAGTCCGGAATTTCAGCTTGTGCGGTTTGTGATGGAGCGGTGCCAATCTTTCGCGATAAGCCTCTAGCCGTCATAGGTGGTGGCGATAGTGCTTGTGAGGAAGCTACCTATCTAACTAAGTACGCTAGCAAAGTCTTCGTCTTGGTTAGAAGAGACCAATTAAGGGCTAGCAAGGTTATGGCCAAGCGTTTAATGAACCATCCCAAGGTAAGTTCCTCATGTTCATCTTCGCAATTACTGCATCGGTCCGGTTAAGTTTCATTTTGTATAGCATATCCATTAACATTTGCCCTCTCTACAGGTCACGATCCTATGGAATACAGTTCCTGTAGAGGCTAAAGGGGACGGAAACTTATTGAATTCCCTACTAGTCAAGGACACCAAAACGGGGGTGGAACACGCGATAGACATTAACGGCTTGTTTTATGCGATCGGCCACGAGCCAGCGACAGCCTTAGTTCGAGGTCAGCTGAAAACAGATGAAGATGGTTACATCTGCACCAAGCCCGGTACATCTGAAACCAGCATCCCTGGAGTATTTGCAGCCGGGGACGTCCAAGACAAAAAGTACCGTCAGGCAATCACTAGCGCTGGAACTGGTTGTATTGCCGCCTTGGAATGTGAGCGATTCCTGGCCGAGGAGGAGGCGATGGATCGGGATGGGGAACCCGTTGTTCCTCAACCAGGGTAAGCTCACAACTTTTAAACTCTTTCTGTATCATTTCTGATCCAATTTTCGATTTGATCTTGTATAAAGCTACCTTGGAACAGATAAGCCATAGGGAAAGGATACACATATATACAATTTCTGGTCGACTTTTAAACGTTCTTCGATAAATCTTTTGAAAAACATTTATGTTGTGACAATAATACTTTTTTTTTTGATGATGACCACGATCTTGCTGTTTTGTTGTTAGGCCCAACCCGCGTCCACCTTTCCCTTCCGTCATCTAGAAAAACGAGGCTAGCATAAATGATTTCTGACATATATCAGATTGAGACTAACATCAATAACTGTCACTGCATACAGACTATATTGTTTCTGAACCGCCAATCGACTGGCGCATTGGATTTGTTCATCTGGGGTTTGCATTGTTAAGAAACTAGAATAAATACTTGCCTACTTAGCCCTTGAGAAGGATGAAGAACAACTGGACCAAGCGAGGAATAACCAGGGACTATCTACTACTGGTGACAAAATTTTGAACCTTGCTCAATCCTAGAGCTGTTTCAACTAAAATTTCAAGCAACATGTACCGACAGTGGGTTGCTACCAGTACCATTGTAGTGAGTATGCTTCTAAGGCAGTTGAAGCCATGTTCTTGTTGAAACAACTAACATTGTGTTCCAGAAACAAAACAAAAAACGACGTGGGAGCATGCGGGCAACATGGTTTGGAGACAAAACCAACCTCTAAAGCTGAGAAAAATTTAGATAGGCATTAAATCTGATGGGCAATATAAATCACACCTAAGGCCTACAAGGCTGCTCTTTAGCGGTATATATCTCAAGGTGCCCATCCTATGTTACCTTGGCACAGTGACCTTGGCTCTCTAGAACTACGCCGCTCTCCATTGGAATCTTTTATATACCTTAATACAAATGTGAAACCAGGATGATTTACAGCCACCAGGCCTCGCCGATGCAGAACAAATCATCTTGCACTTGTGTCACGCGGAAAGTGGAGCCTGTGGGACATAAGGAGTAAAGTCCTGGATAATCAAGGAGGTGGCTTCGAACAGCTTCTGATCAGGGACTCTGTGTTAAGTCACACATTTAGATTGCATGTGCATTGCATTCTTGTTAGTATAAGGGTTGCAGCAGGGTGTGTTTGGTCTCCAAACCCAATCGGCTTTATGCTGCTTTTAAAGGATCAAAAGACGGGTACAAGCTAGAGTTGCATAGATGCTCTTTGGTGATTAGGGTTGCATGTATAGACTATGGTAATTAATATGTATCACCCACCACATCATCTCAAGCTGACCGCTGAACGCCTCATCCATCAACCATTTATGTATAATGTATTATTATCTCTCCAGTCAGTACCTCAGTCCGGCTGGGGCGGACTGGGCATCTACACGCCATCTTGTGGTAATTAACGGCGAAGTATGTAAATACTGCACACGTCTATCTGTCGATCTTTGTTGCCGGTGGACCCGGTAGGGGGCAATGGGCACCCGCTTCTTCGAGAGAGAGTCGTCCGGAGACAGCGCTGTTGCTGGAGGATGCATACCCCAAAACCAAGGATGTGAACTCAGATAAATACGTACAAATCTCCGCAACGAAGAAAACGTCGGAGAGAACGTATACTTTAGAGGGTCTTAATATGTACTACCCCCAGACATACCAACCTGCGATCAGTAAACATAACACCACAGATGTTTCATCACCGACGGCCACATCGAATCTAATTGTACATAATGACTATGACATTGGGCTTCGTATGGCCACGGCCCAAACCGGTGAACATCCTGTGGATATCGTGATCAATATCAGATCTAATTGGCGTCCCAGCTCAGCTCGAGCTACTTCCTCAGCAAACCTATGTACTTCTCACACGCTGGTTATACTGCAGCTAGTCTGTCTCAGGCTGCTTTCGGGCTGATGATTGTAGATGAGTGTGTGGTCCAAATTCTGCGTCCAGCGTGCGGCGGCAGTTGAGCGGTGGATCCCCTTCAATCCTCATCTCAAGATACAGCAACAAGGAGAAATCTCTTCAACAAATCTCCCCGTCCCAACAGACCAGTGTGCGCTCTTAGTGCGAATAAAAATCGGAGTGACCCAAGCACATATTTAATACTTATGTTTGAGGTGCACTAGGGAGACCAGATCTTACCAGACTCTGAAGAAGACTCTCATACTTTGCTTCATCACGGCGATTGGAGATATAATAAATATGTACTCCGTGGCCTCAACTTCAAGGGCTGCATATTTGCATACCAACATAGCTGCTTAGCGGCCTTGTTTTTCTTCATTGTTTTACATAAATGAATGCAGCATCACATCTTTATTTACAATCATTTCAAGCTCCTTGGACAAACTCACAAACTGACTATAATCACCAATCTTTTCCGCTCGGTTTCATTCTATCTTTCAGTTGTTTGCTGCAAGCTCAACGCTATCTTTAAGTTTACGAGGGCTTTTTTTACATGAGCGCTGTGCGCACTTTGGCTAAAAACTGTCCCTCTTCTCCATCAAAAGTGCTTTCTTCGTAGCATACATACTCATCATCCACCACGACAACAATAACTTATAAACCTCAAACACGGATATAGACATAGTCACTTCTTTCTTTCTCAAGGTGGGAGTTGATACATAACACTGGTAGATTGATCTACCCTGCTGCATATTGATTTCGGTGCCACACACAGACACCCATCCTAGCTTCAGAGAACCTGTTCTGATTTCCTTCGTTTTGACGTTTTTCTTATTGGAATTCATAGTGAACGCCAGACCAGCCATACTCGACCGCTCAATCCTTTCCATCTATTCTCACCCGCTTCTTCCAAACCTTGCTTGGCCTCGGTCACATTTCGTGAAAATTTCCTAGCCACCACACGTTTCTCCTGTCCAAGCTTAACCTGCTCAATAGCGTGCTCCCACTCTCTGCGCCTCTTATCTGAGTCTTATGCTGCTGGGGTTCCAAGGCCATTTGCTTGTGACAAGGAAAAAAACAGCTCTTTTTTTTACGATTCCTATACCCAGGCTAGCCGTACGTCCACACCTGGCCCTAACGGAGACTTCTACTCGCTTATTTGTTCGCATCTTTTCAGGCGAGCCCCCCATTGCTTTGACCATCATCAGAAGTTAGTGAGCAATTTTTATCTATCAACATCTACGGTCGATCCTTATGGCACATCGTCACATTTGGAGCTGAATCACACTGTCGCTAATAGCTTGAATTTGACACTCCTCATCTGTAGTATTGACAAGTGGAGGAAAGAGAGCACCAAATTGGTAACCTGAATAATTATCCGGCAAGTCTTGGTTCGTCTTTCTCGTCCCGAGCAGCTTCTTCTAATGTGAGTTGCGCAAATAGCCGAGACACTTACCCCACAAGCGAAGTGGTGACAACTAACCCAGTACCTGTTCTGGGTAGAAACCATCAGTTGACGAGCCGTCTGGAATCAAATTTAGTCTGGATAGAATTCTTGCATTTGTGCCTTCATTCGCTTTTGGAAGAACGCATATAGATAATCTGATTATCTCAATCGATCACAACCGACTCGTTCCGCGGATCACTGAGCTCCTGAACCACCTTTTCACTTACTTCGTCGACGCAAATGGGGTTGATGCGAGTGCGATAGAGCTTGTAATTAACCAATTCCAACTGCAAAGAAAGAGGCCTGGTTACAAGCTGAACATTATTGAAGAGCAGCAACTGGTCCGCCAATTGACTAGCTACATTTTCCACTTGACTGTACGTATATTTCAGATATTGAGAACCATCCTTCCTTCAAGTTTGAAAAGTTCCAGGAAGTAGCATACTTGGATCGTGTTTCACAAGCTTCTACAAATGGGCACAAGAGTTGTTTGGTCGTCGCGGGCTATCGTATTGATTTCAAGTCTAACTAATTCTGTGAATTAATTTATACAGAAGGAGATCATTGCCGCTTGCGTCTCGAGGTTTAGCAGTAGCTCGAATTCAGGCACTAAAGCTTCAAACCTTACTTTTACCATCGTGCCAAGCTCCCAGTGGCTATATCCCCCAATCGCATGGCTTCGACTAGTCATTCCGGTCAAATTAGGAATAGCGCCAGCCCAAACGTAATTGCCGTGAGCTCAGCCAAAGCGTCTTCCGCTACGGCACCCAAACCCAGATTCAGATCTCGCACAGGTTGTTGGTGGGCGGACAGCATTGTTTGAATATGTGAAAATACCCACAGCTGATGCCGGACACTCGGTATCTAATTGTGTTGTTCTTTTTCAGGACCTGTCGCAAGCGCAAGGTGAAATGCGATGAACGTGGCCGGAACCCGGAGACAGTAGGTTACGGCGGCCCGCTTTCGACTATTTCCGGCTGCAAAAGATGCGAAGACAGTGGCAGACCCTGCCTTGGCTACGGTGCCCAAGCTCCTATCGGCCCTTTACCCTCTCAATATTCTTCAAGCAACCTCCGACCCGATCCTTTACTCATCAGTTCTACGCCATTTTACTCCTTCTCCCAGCATGTTCATGAATCGGTTGGGAATTCGGCTCCGTATTCGACCGCGACGGTCAACGTCGGAGGCGCACCTTGCCCTATCTCACATTGTACCCAATGGACTCAGTCGTTTGAGCAGCCCATTCCAGGAAGCCAGGCCCTCGGCTACGGCCCTCGGATGGCACAGAGTGTACAGCCCTCCCCGGGGACTAGAACAACTTCAGTTGGAGATTCTTCTCTACCTTTATTGCATCCGTCAAGCGCTTCTCCAGTCGACCTGCGCCGTTATTCTGTGCCCAGCTATCCCACCTGGAAAAGATCGTCCCAACCCCGAAATACTGGCCAGTATTCTTCTGGAGCCTTGGTGGAAAACGCACTCTTTCAGTCGTCTACCGAATATGAAAACATGGAAGTCGAAGTCCATCCACTAACCCACAGCTCGTGCGTTCCCGAGAGACCCCAATCTCTTTCAACTGATTGTACCGTTCTACCAACCGATCCTTATCAAGCCTTGAGTTCGCATGATCTGTCACCTCATTATAACCATGATCTCACTAAAACCGAACCTCAGCCTTTATCATTCGACTTTGGGCGTCCTCATACCTCCAGTGGCGTTTCATCGTCTCTTGATGATGCTCAGTCACACCAGAAACATTCCAAGGCTTATCATAGTCCAATTAATCCGAATCCACAGGCGCTTAAACCCATAGGAGAGTCTGAACGTCAATATGCTGAGACGGCTTCAATATCCTCCACGGCTGCTTGTTCTGATGTTACCACACACGTTTGGGGCGACCAAAAACCTGACCCCACTTCACTAATTGCGTTCAGACCAATGACATCAACGGATAAAAATCAATCTGTAGTTAATACTACCCAAAACCCATTGTTCCCTTCTCAAACAAACGACTGTATGAATTATCAACCCCACGACGGCTATCAGAACGTGGGCACGACAGATATCCCGATATTCCATGACATACCCTATGACATTTTTCCTGGCCGTCTTTCGTTAAACGACAAACCAGGGAGCGCCGAAGAGCGTGAAAGTAAATCGACTAGAAAATCTGCTGAACAGTCCTTTCACCTAGGTCAGATGAACGCCAGCTGTCACCAAACGTTTGCCGAAATGATCACCCCTGACGCTCACGAGAGGCTGGGTTCGAGCTGCTCGTACATCGGATCAGGTCCCTTGCCAACTCCCACCGAAAATGAAAAAGACCATGCCCCGCCCAGGAAGGGATCCTCATCATCATCGTCCTCTTCACTCTCAACACAAGAGCACAACGCTTCACCTGTTACATCGGCTATACGACACTCGTCAGTGCCCAATTTTCTCTCTCATTTTATTTTATTTTTTCGCTTAATCGTCTATCCTTTGTCTCATGGCTGACAATCGCATATTATCTGTGGACTGACAATCACGTTTTTTCCGTAGTCTTCCCGGCATATCAGACAAATGGTCATCTAACTGCTTTCTGCCGACTCTGGAAACTCATCATTATGATTTCCAGTCGATTTTACACCATAATACTTCTGAATGCCAAAATATTCGAGCCTATGAGGACGACAGTCCAACTTCTACCGCCCCGTCTAATATGTCTGGCGCCGCTGGTGGAAATTAAAGTAAATCTTCTGTTCCTATATTCTCGTCTAAACTACCAAACGGAGAAAAAAACTCATTAGACCATTTTTCTTTTCCCAATTCATTTTGACTGCTGTTGTCTCATTCCCTGCATTTATTTGTTTATATTTTCTTTGTGAAAAGAATGTGAAAACCATGAGTGTATTGCTAGTTAAAAAAACATTCGAGTTTGATAGTGAAAATAATATTTAATTACAAGCACTTGGCTCAAACCATCTGAGTTGATGTAAGATGGGAAGAATGCCATTAGCTAAAGTTGACTGTGACCAGTCAAGATTACGTGTTTTAAAGCTCCTTCCATTAGCAATAATACATGTTCGCGGTGCTACTCTGAAGGATGTGAGTCAACTTGATGGAAGTTTTGTGTGTTGAAGCTGCTTGATACGCATTGCTCAAATATTTTTGTAGGACTTGACATGAGGATCGGAGCCAATTCAAGATCATCACAGCTCAACATATGGTGTTCAAAATTGCATAAGATTTATTTACATAAAACCATCAACTGCAATTTTGGCTGGGAGAAGTCATTTTAAGTAACATGTAGGGCCTGTTAAGATTTACCACACACCAGGACATATAGAGTATGTTAATGGTAGAGATCCAGGGAATGAATGTGAAAGGTGATAATTAGGTCCCACTCTCCATTCCAAAATCCTACAGTCAGTAAGTCTTTTTATGTTAGGAGTTGTGGCCCTTTCTTAGCCATTGTATTCTCTGGGAACTGAACACCCCTGCTTGCAGACCCCAGTATAAAAAGGTCACCAAGTTCCCCTGCTTTTTCACGGAAATCTTTGGAGGCAACTCAACACCCCTGCTTGCTGACCCCTCCCAACATTTGTAATCTTTTAAATCTTAATAAAAAAAGTTAAAAACCTTTTAAAAAAAATCTATATTATTTTTTTTTCCTTGTACCTTGTGTAGCTAGAATGAAACTAGTCCTTCACATCACAGAGCATTACAGGTGTAACCCCTCTAATTTATCTTTCAAAGGCAGAGGATTAAGGTACCTGGAAACACTGGGGCCTGTGAGCAGGTGTGTTTTAAACCCCAGAAAAGAAATGGAGAATCTTCCCACAAAAAGAATGGTTGTTACTTACTAATAATAATCCTAGAGGGAATTGAGAATGTTCAGGGACCAGAAAGGAATTTTTTGAGTGCTTGAAAATGTTATTGGTAATGCTAGGTGGCAACAGTAAAGTACATAGGGGAAAACAGGGCTAAAGATTAACTAACAAGGACCTTACCTGGTAATTTAACAAGAGTATATCTATTTTCATGAAGTGGGTAATTGTATAATGGTTTTTTTAAAGAATGAGAAGAATTTATTGGGTGGTTGAAGAGCACCTTGAATAGTCCTGGGATCCCTCTGGGGACCCTAAGGGTGCCAAAGCCCAACTTGTGGGTACTTTCATTAGTGAAGGAGGAGAGACATATATTTTAGAGGTTGGCCGCTATTGGAAAGCGTTGGGTGTTTGCCCACCTGGTGAAACTACAGAGGTGTGAGTGTTGGTTATCAATCACCAGGTGAAACATATTCATGTATAGAATATAAGATAATCATATTTCTTTATTGTACATGTAAAATTGTTTATGCATTAGGACTTGTGGCTTAATTATGTGAGATTGTGCCACAGAATAAGCCACAGTATTGATTTCTATGGTCTTTACATGTTATGTGTATGTGAATGATATTTTCCCATATATCCATATTGTGGCTTCATTTTACCCCCAGTACTCTTTGTTACATATGTAACATATGTCATGAGTGGACTGGGGTACTTTTTACTACTTATTGGGCCTTGGTGCCTGTGTGCTACATGGGGGTACATGAATGGACTTTGTAAACATGTGCAGGGGCTTGACACTTCCCAATTTGAGTGTGCAGGTAGCCGCATGGGTTTCTATGCTGCACAGCCTATGGTACACAGGCTTGGAGACATCCATGACTCATTTACACTACCTCCGTAAATATAAACAACACCTCATTTTTGTAACTGAAAATGGGGTATAAGAATATGTGTCAGTTAATATAAGCATAAAGGTGCTTCTGTCTTTTTCAAGAAGCACCTGTTAACTATCTACACTGGATTTACATATTCAAGCATTAGAAAATAGGGGTACTTGTAAGTGAGGTATCCCATGTTATTTTTATTAGTTTTATTATTTTTGCTTATGGCATGTTGTCTCTGCCATAGTAGCCAGCTGAAAATCTTGGATGATCAACATCCTAATTGTAATGTATGAAATCCATCTAGATTTCTCCGGCAGTACCAGAGTGATTGACTAGGTTAAATCCATCCCAGTTAAACTGGGACTTACTCAACCATTTTAAACTTGGTTGATCTCAACTGATGTAAACTTGGTTTATCTCAACTGATTTAATATAAACCCAATTTGTCAGCCTCTGTGATGCCAAGAACTGAATTCTTCTTGCTACACAGGGTTCAAGGTAAAAGAGGGTGCAGGTTTTGTGGTGAAATGTAGGCAAAAAAGGTGGAAGGATATAAGAACTATAGAGTTTTTATTAACAGGGGGGCCTAAGTCACAGGGATATCTACTTTACCCTCCAAAATACCCAGGACCTGAGTTAACAGGGGTTATTTTGGGTACCTGATGGTCTGGTACTTAAACAAGGAGTGCACCCAGACAATGACTACTGAAGGAAGGGAGGAAATAGACCTACTGCTTCTATTTCCAAGCTAAGGGGTCTTCAGGAGGTGAAAACTGGTTTGGAAGTGCTCAAAGTGTTGGGTGTAGGTTTTTGGAAGAGTTCTGGGGAAAAATTTCTGGGTTTTTTGGTTGACAATCAAGCTGAAACTACCAGAAACTGGACCAAAAAGCAGTAATAAGACTGGTTGTTGAATAGGGTAAAAGCTAGTAAAGTAAGATGATGGTGGGGAAATTATTATGTGGGAATAAGGGCTGTTAATATAGACCTCTTGGGACCTTGGGGGCAAATCACAAGCTCTCTTTTGCACATTCAAAGCTCTTACTAAGCCCTGGTTACTATAACTAGCTTGGCTACTGTAGTGCTTGGCTAAATGTGTCACAATGGCCAAAGTGGTTTATTATTCTCTCTCAGTAAGGTGATTTTTTTTGTGTCTTACTTCCTCTTTAGCCATTAATAGCCTTTACAACCAACCAATTGGGCTGACTTGATCTTAGTGGGAAGAAAAATGGCCATGGTTTTGGTTTATGGCTTTCATTACAGGTTCCATGTACATGAAAATATAGAACTGATGATTTAAACCTTATTAATGCATCATACCTGAACTTCATTAACCTTAATCCCATGTTCTACTAGCATACATCTAGAGGTATGTAGATTCTAAGTGAGGTAAAAATCCTGAAAGCCTGTAAAAGGATGTGAAGGATTAATAATTAAGGGGTGCATTTTGTGAGCTATCCCATTTTAATTAGAATTTTAGATTTAGAATCAAAAGTAACATTTTCAGTTTTACTTAAGATTTAGAAATTATAGGTTGATTCTGAGTGACATTTTCAATTGTATATGTTTTTGAATTTGTTCTGTAATTTCTTTTGAAACAAACAACACAAATGTAACTTGTAATAATTTAAATTGGTTTTTCTATTTCAGGATGTCTCAGAATTAGTAGGAGGCTGACACAAAGGGGGTTGCTTGGGTCTATATTTTTTCTGTCAGCCACCAAGATATTACATATAGTTATTTACCATGTAACACTTGAAACTGCAAGCTTGGATAATTATAATCATTCTTTATTTAATTTTATTATCTTTTATTTACTTTGACAATCCAGACAAAACAGAAATTAGACTTAGCCATTTCAACAGATTGTATAGAAGTCTAACAGTTAAGAACAGGCTTAGAAATATCTAACTTGGACAAAAGGCTCTGAGTTCAAGGCACACTCATGACCATATCCAAAATCCTTATTAGAATTATATACATTTTTTACCAAATATAAATAAAAATTTAATTAAGAAAAATCCTTGGAAAATCAATTTTCAAACACACAACAAATGGATAAAGAACCATTTATTGGTATAGTTTTTTCCATGAAAATCCTGGAAAATCCCAGCCTAACCCATAGTAATCCATACTATAAGATTACATATACATTCAAGTAAATCTTTATGTATTATGTATTATATGACTTTTACATTTGATTTAACTTGGATTTTCCTTCAGGGAAAGCACTTTTGCAAGCACAAACCTAGGAAATTTATTCACATGCATATCTTGTTGAAATGAATATCATACTATTTTCAACAATGTGAAATATCTATGGCATCATTTTAATTAAAAATGACACCATTTTTCACATCTGATCACAAACAGGGTGACCACTTTCCCCTGGTAATCTTACTCTGATCACCACTGTCAAAAGAATTTGACAGTGTGATATTTTTATTATTCAAGGAGGAGTTTTCTTCACTAAATTGAAGATATCCTCCCCATCAGTTTTTAAACCAACTTAGATAACTTATTATAAGCTACCAAGGCACTCACCTTCTCCTGTAAGCTTGGAGGACTGGCCTTATTCTACTTGTAACTATCTTATTAGTTAAAACTCTTCAAATACCCCCAATTAAATGAAATATTAATCTGTTTAACCCTTCTGTGGAGCTTTCTCCCAATTAGAAGCTTGGTAGCAGGGTCAGAACATGTTTAATTTTATTACTTAGTGTTTTTATAACACTCAAGTAAATATTGATACAGTTATATATTCTTATTACACTTTTTAAAGTGTAAGATCTTTTTATTCCTTTCTGTACCCACCACATTAAGTGGAATAGAGTACAGCTAGTTGACATTATCAGTTGGGATCAACCAAGTTGAAATTGGTTGAGTGAAAACTAGTTTAACTGGCATGGCTTCAAGCTAGGCAATTATGCTGGCAGTGGATACCTGCATGCATGTTTGGCTCAAGGGAGATCTCTTCCCTAGCAGTTTTCATTCATTCTTTTTGTGGAGAGGCAGGCACTGGCAAATGTGAGACGTGCATATGTGAGAATTCAGACGTCCGGTGGACCATCCTTCCGCGCGCACATAGATTTCGGCTGGGCAAAACCAATTCTTGCGCCCCAAAGTAGTTTAGGAAACTATGATCTACTCATGATATGGATAAAACCATAAAAAATCTCTTCAGGTCATTGGCTCTTCAACTTTGTTTTTTTATTTTTTATATATATTACCAGCTTAGTAGTTCAATACATCAAATATATATCAGTCGGGCAGACTTGGTATTGAGCCGTGTCCGATGTTCTACATTCAGATCCATAGATTATTGTACTTTGGTCATCTTTTTTCTTCTTTGGACATGTATTCAACCGCAATATCTCCTAATTGTTATCTCTGAACAACCATTAACTTATTTGTTTTTGTCTTTTCCCACTTTTTGTGACCTGATAGATAACTGCGAAAGAGAATGAAATATTTGATCGGATTTCCGCGCTTTTGTCCGATCCAAGCCATGAATGTCTCGGCATTCTGGTTCTTGTTGATACAATGTACGTTGATAATCAAAGGGGTATATGTGCAATTTTGACGGTTTTCTTCCTTGGCTGGCCGGTCAAGTGCGACCATGTGATCGATGCTCGTGGTATATATGTTGAGTAGAAAGGCTCAAGATCAGCAGATTGACTTGCTTTTGTCTGCTTCCAGCCTATTTAGTTGTGTGAGTTGTTGATTCTTTAAGGGCGCGTAGAGATGATGATGGAAGAAAGACGCGACTGGGAGGTTTTGTCCTGGCAGAAACCAGTTTAAACTCGACCAGAAGGGCGCAGGACAAAACCTCCGCCTTTTTTACCTCTGCTCAACTCACTCCTCCTCCCACCCCATCGATCCCAGTCTGCTATCGGTTGACCATTATCGATTCCCACTCTGCTTTCAAAATCTCCACCACAAAGACACCCTCCTCATCCCTCTGACCATCTCACTAATATCTACCTAATCCAAAAATAAAACAACAACAACCCCACCAGTCTAAAGCTCAGATAAAAGACACCAAAAAGACCATGTCAAGCCAAACCCATCGTCAGAGTAACTACAAGAACAAAAAGTAACGTCATCCCTACACCTTCTTTTCTATTTATTTATTTATTCGTTCACTTATCTCTTCTCGATCGATCACTCTACCATCTCAAACAGTCTTTTCAAGAACGATGAACTGCGTCGAAGGCGAGAAGAACAACAGGTCGAAATCAGAAAGGCCAAGCGAGAGGAATGTGTGGCCAAGAGACGTAACTACCAAGTAGATGCCAGCGGTCCTGATTCTGAGTGCGCCACTTCTCTCTCTCTCTCTTCCTTCGCTCCTAATCTATATCCTGACACCTCTTTAACCCGTGTCCTCTTCACAGCGATGAAAGCGTCGCTACCGCCCTCGATTCTCAGGTTGGTCCATCTTTCCCCATTGATTCCATCCGAAACTGGATTTCTATGTTAGAGACTCGGGCCTTGGCTCATGTTTGGTTATCTCAACCAACCCCACTTAGCTACAAGAACAACTCCCGCTGATGGTTCGAGGCGTCTTCTCGGACACCGTAGACGATCAACTGGATGCAACGACAAAGTTTAGGAAGTTGCTGTCGAAAGAAAAGAACCCGCCAATCGAGAAGGTGATCGATTGTGGAGTCGTCACTCGGTTTGTCGAGTTTTTGCAGAGCCCTCATTCGATGATTCAGGTTAATATCCATTTTTCATCCCCTCCCCACCTCGAGTAGACGACTAACACTGATCCTTTGTGATTCTGATCTCTCAGTTTGAAGCCGCGTGGGCATTGACAAATATCGCCTCGGGAACCTCTGCCCACACCACCGTTGTGATTGAAGCCGGTGCGGTGCCGATTTTTATCGAGTTACTCTCCTCATCCGTCCTCGATGTTCGTGAGCAGGCCGTCTGGGCTCTAGGAAACATTGCCGGCGATAGCCCAGCCTGCCGTGATTATGTCTTGGCCCAAGGCGCTCTTCAACCTCTACTCAACCTTCTCAACGAGAATCATAAGCTTAGTATGCTCAGGAACGCCACCTGGACACTCTCTAATTTTTGTCGCGGAAAGAACCCTCAACCCAGCTGGGAACTGGTACTTCATGTTTTCAATTCAAGTCACTGTCGACAAACTCACTGATACCAATCACTCACTCTTGCAGATATGCCCAGCTCTAACCGTATTGACTAAGTTGATCTACTCGATGGATGACGAAGTTTTGATTGACGCATGCTGGGCCATCTCATACCTATCTGACGGCTCGAATGACAAGATCCAAACTGTTATCGAGTCCGGTGTTGTTCGACGATTGGTCGATTTGCTCATGTACGTTGCGCTTTCTATTGATTATGTCAGCATTCTTCGCTAATTACCCTTTCTTGTCAGGCATTCATCGACTGCAGTCCAAACACCAGCCCTTCGATCAGTGGGTAACATCGTCACAGGTGATGACTTACAAACCCAAGTGGTGATTGCATCGGGAGCTCTGGGGGCGCTTCTCTCCTTACTCTCATCATCGAAAGATGGGATTCGGAAGGAGGCTTGCTGGACGATCTCGAACATTACCGCCGGCTCGCCCCACCAGATTCAGGCAGTCATCGAAGCTGGAATCATCCCCCCACTGATCAATATTCTCCAGAATGCGGACTTCAAGACCAAGAAGGAGGCCGCTTGGGCAATCTCTAATGCCACCAGCGGTGGCCTCCAGGAGCCCCAACAGATCCGTTATCTTGTTGAACAGGGCTGTATCAAACCTCTGTGCGACCTTTTGAAGGCCTTGGATAATAAAATCATCCAGGTCGCCCTCGACGGACTTGATAATATCCTCAAGGTCGGTGATGCTGATAAAGAGGAACACAATGGCGTCAATCTCTATGCCACTTATATCGAAGAAGCTGGTGGTATGCATAGTATCCACAATCTCCAACACCACGAAAACTTGGAGATCTACAAGAAGTGTTTCTACATTATGGACAAGGTAAGTTCTCTCCACATCCTCGACTATCGGTCCAGAAAAAGAGTCTAACTTGTTTTTAATTTTTAGTATTACACGGATGAAGATGGAGAAGAGACAGGGATTGGAGGTCCAACAACCGATGAAACGGGCGCATTTGCCTTCCAAAGCGATGTCGCTGCTCCTCAGGGCGGCTTCTCTTTCGGTCTTAACGAGGCCGAGCCTTCTGCTGACGCTGCTGCTGCTGCTGCCAATCCTGCTCCTGACCAAAACATGTCTTGAAAACAATCCCTCCAGTATCTTTCGAGTCATACCCTTCTCTTATCACTCTCTCTACTCATTCTTACCGTTTTCTCTTCTTCCCCTGATGGTCTTACGTTTCTTCTCTCTCATCCTTATGATGATCTACGATGAATTATGTTTGCTGTTCTTCCTTTCATTTAGTTGCCATGATCTTTCATTTTTGTGTCCCATTCATCTACATTATATATTCCATCACTTTTTGGATTGATTGATTGATTTTTTAGTTTAGTTTAGTTTGGTTTGATTTCTCTCTATTATTCTTTTGATTATTAAAGAACTAAAATGAAGAAAGACATGATTTTTATTTTAGATACGTATGAAACACATACATGTACACAAAGAATCTTGACCCACATACTTCTACACTAAAATAAAACAGTCAAACAACCAACTCATACAAGTGTTGGTTTGGTGTGTTCCATGTTCCTCTGGTTATCAATCCCTACTTTCTTTTTAATTGTACCTTTGTTGTCAGAGTGGACTGCAAAAGAAGAAGAAAATCTTGTTCAACTGTAGGTATTTGGCATGCAGCAGCCCTAAACTAATTGGGTTATTATTGCAACTTGTCTCCAAAATTCCCTCTGTTACTTATATTTTCTTATACTAGTACTTATTTTTATACCCATATTTTTTGTATCATGAACCAACATATGTACTTACAGAGACTATATATATAACTTTTCCATCTCTGAAATATATTTCCCTTGGGGAAGTTTTCATCATCTTAAAACTCACATTCAGGATTGTACATTCTCAGCTTCAACCAAGCTTTCAATGTATAGTAGCTTCACAGAAAAATCTGAACACATTTGAGTCTAGCCCATCTCATTGGACACTACACATCAATGGTTCCCTCTTGAATATCAAATTTCTTGCTGACCTTGACTTGGGTATCATCAATTGCAAGTAAGATGGACTTGTAAATCAACTCAAGGATTATTGCAAAGCTCAGGTTGGGGATCAATTTCAGAGTTCACAGGTTATGGAAAATTATTTGTGCCTGCCAATTCCAGGGCACATATGAAAGTGCATAAACTGTGAACTTAGAAATTTTCAGCAATATTTGAAATTTCAAGCAATAATGGTGTGGCATCAGAACCCCAGGGAAAAAACAATGTTTACAGTGACATTGAAAAGTAAAAAGGGGCCTTTGAACTCTCTGATGTCACTTGTAGACAAGTTATCATTGTTGTTTGCTTTTGGAACATACTATATAAGGGGTGTGCAGTGGACTTAATAGACCAAAACTGATGACTGTATATCATTTTTGTTTCAAGCCCAAAAAGGCAAAAAAATTCAGGTATTTCTTCATCTTGAATATTATTGTATAGCAGTGGATTAGGAGCAGAAAATGAGATACAAAACCAGTAAAAATACATTTTTACCTGACATCCGGTGACATCAAGAAAAAACAGCTGTACATTTTTTCTAGCTCTGGTTCCACTCCACCTAGGCTACAATAGAATATTTGTGTCCTGCAAGGGGCTTTAAATGAGGCCCACTGTACTACTGATGGGTAGCTTATTAAACCTAGGCTGATGTCATCCGTAGTCTAGTGACAATTTATTTTTCCTGGTGTGAGATATAAGGGGTGGCACCAGTAGATGTTATGACTATTTTCAAAATTGGGCCTGCTACACTAACAGTAGCACCCATCAAAGTGGAATTCCACGTAGCACAAGCATACAGTTAGAACACTTGTCTGGCTCTTTGCTAGAACTATGCATGTTGAAAGCAAAAATAGACTGCTACACTATGCTACAGCAGATTTTAGGTGTGACATAATTATGAAGCTA